>PVJC01001830.1:0-87309 GCA_004026665.1 Murina feae
AGATTACTAAAACATAGTTTTGGTTAGAAGATCAATAGAAGTAGAACCTAACTGATTTATAGGTCACTTTGGTTTAGGCAGTTACCGTATTTTCCAGCATATAAGATGACTGGGCATGTAAGACAACCCCCAGCTTTTGAGAAGATTTTCCTGGGTTAAAAAGTCATCTTATACACCAGAAAATACGGTACTGTTTTACCTTCTTTCCTGAAAGAGACTAGCAGGAAGCTATTGGCTTACCCTTGGCTGTGGAAGCACCCTCCTCACAGCTGTCTTTTTCTGTTCATGGGCATATAGAATAGAGCCTTTCTATAGAAGTCTGGGGTCTTAAACCAAACTCTTGATTTATCCTTTAAAGTATTATAAAGCATGGTTAAGGAAGGACATCAGTATTTTTTTTATAATAACTAGTATCATTGAACGTTAGTAAGCTTAAGTTTCTCATAAGAGAGGAATAGCTCACTGAGAATCCTTGCATCTCTTTGCAGTGCTACCTTGGGTTATAGTCATTATATTCATCTCTGACCTCATTATAGTCACATGTTATCACATATACTTCATACTTGTAAAATAAAAATGTTCTTAACAATACAGTCTTTTATTGGATAGTTCATTACCAAACCAGTAGCAATGGAACGCCCAGAGTTGTTGTATAAATGGATATGATTTTAATTTAAGGTCTGTAGTTTAAGTATATTAATGTTTTGCTAAAAATTTGCTTAGAATGATGGGTACTACATTTGTTACAGAATATGCTAAACACATTTAAACAATAGAAAATAACACGTTTTTAAGTTTTAGAAATATTTTCCTAGGTTGTTTAATAATAATACCACATTGTGAGGAATTTGTCATACATTGCATTTATAGTTTCAATATTAATTCATGCTGTCATTTTGATACTTCATGTCCTTAAATATTTGGCTTCTTTTTCTTTATTAGAACAATAATTTCAGTATTACTTGAGTCCTTTATGTAAATTTTAACTTTTAAAACGTTAGTAACTGAAAAAAACGTTTCTTCATACAGGTGCTGATGGGAAGGGTGCCTGACAGGGGAGGACGGCCAAATGAAATCGAACCACCACCCCCTGAAATGCCACCTTGGCAAAAGAGACAAGAAGGCGGCGGAAGGGGTGGTTGGGGTGGTGGAGGTGGGGGTAGAGGAGGTGGTGGGGGTGGAAGAGGTGGCTGGGGTGGTGGTGGGGGAGGGGGGGGAGGGTGGGGAGGAGGTGGGGGAGGGGGTGGTAGAGGAGGAGGTTTCCAAGGCAGGGGAGATTATGGTGGGAGGGGAGATTATGGTGGGAGAGGGGGCTATGGTGGGAGGGGAGGCTATGGTGGAAGAAGTTATGGAGATCCATATGGAGGAGGTGGTGGTGGTGGATATAGAAGATACTGAAAGGTACAAAAATTAGCAGTGCTTACTTTTTGATAGGTATATTAGGCATAGTGTTCTAAATAACATATTTGAATGTCATCTATGAAGTAAACACTGTTAGATTCCTTTATATCATTCTTGAATTGGGTTAATATGTAAGAGCATTGTTTTATAATGTATGGTCTCTTGGACAGAGTGATGAATTTTTTTTTCATATCTGTGTACCCTTGAGCATGTTATGTCTTTTTAAAAAACAAAAAAAAAATGGGCAAAGGCTATTTTTTAAATTGTAAATATTACCATCAGACTTGGAAAAATGGAAAGTATTTTATTGTCATGATTGAATTTAGATTGTTACCTGTATTTTATTCAGGTTTGACACACATAAAACATACCCCTCTTGTTATTAGACTATTGCCTCCTCTGTATTCCTGTGTTTTATATTTATTAATTTTACTTTATAAAATAAGGAAATGGACTGATAGTTTTGTTCAATAGGTAGTTGTCATGGCTTGCTTTTTCTTTTATAGGAAGTAATTCCTCTGTCCAGGTTTCTGTTAAAATTCCACTAATTCAAGCCTGAGTCTACTTTTTGGCATACATATTTGATTTATTTTCCAGCTGGATTTGAAATTTGTGATTTTGTTTGACAAAGCAAAGTTTGATTGAAGTCAGAATTACTCTAAAGGGACAAAGACATAAACCAGTTTTAAATGATAGTGTAAAAAAATATTCTTATAAATTGTTTCTTCATCCTTTGGGCCCTCATTTTAGATATTAGAATGTTAAATGGTAGGCTGAACTCTGTTACATAGGATTAGAGCAGTACTTTTCAGTTTTAATAAATCAGAGGTAGGCCAAGGCATCCCTTGGTAGTTCTGATTCACAGTTAGATTTGGAAAATACAGTGTTAGAGAAGCATTATATATGTTTGGAGCAAAGGCTTGGTGACCAGGAGTTGTGAATTTGAATTATGCCACTAGCTGAGGGATGCTATGGGCTAAAATGATCAAAGATCTCAAGGATTGATTTGTCCTCATTTGTCAGATGAGGAATGTATGTGATGCTTGAGCCCTACCCAGTTTGTTTCATATAGACCTATGTACAAGTGAAATTTGTTGGGAATTTATAGTGCTCCTATTGTGAATGGTTTAAGAAGTGGGCCAAGTTATGTATTTTTCTCTTACTGTAGAGAGAAAAAAAAGTAATAGTCACACAGATTTTTTAAATTCCCACTGTAAAGCCTGTATCCGGATGTAGGCTTCTGGTCAACACCTGTGCATAACAACTTTCTATGCTCTAACCAACTCAATAGATAGAATGCTGAGTATAAGTAGATATTGGTATTTGGCAGTTCTTGTTGTTTTATTTTGTTTTATAGTAAACCCTGTGGTGAAACCTAAAATAATGTTAAAACATTAAAAGTAAACATTGTGTGTAGTCTTGGCCATGTATTTTTCAAGATAACCCTTCAAAGAAATTTGTTAAGTATAGGAAAACAAATGTTTTTGATTATTTGTAAACTTAGATTATTTTTTAATGTGCTTATATTTAATGAAAAGACTTAATTTTATTTGTGATTGTTGGAGAAGAATGTTTTCCATAATTAAGAAAACATTTTTATCAGTAGCTATGAACTCTGAAAAATAATTTTTAAAAATATATAAGCAGAGACCACTGGAGTAAAGTATTTCAAGAGAGTTGCTAGTTAAAACGTTCATTTAAAACTTGTACATTTCTGCTTTATTTCTTTTCGGAAGTTTTAGTTGCTGACATTATTACTACCTTCAACTATTATCACTAAAGGTTTATGAATGATGACAGAAACAATAGTTCATCAATTTCTGTAAGATTTCTTTGTACCTTCATAGGAGTGCTGCTGGATTACCCACAGGACTCACTGTAAATTTTATCCAGGTTTAGCACTTGCTCTTGCAATCATGTCAGAGCTGGAGCAACACATTTACACATTCCTATAAACTTCACTTGAATAAAAGCTGAGTGGTCTAGACTCAAATATCTTACTCTTCTGAGCTAAGGTTTTAATGATAATCTTTGTTCAGTAAACATTTCCTTTGTAGAAGGGTGTGCTAAACAGTATCTAAAATAGTACTGAGGTGCCCAGCTGGCGGGGTTCAGTGGTTGAGTGTCGCCTGATGAAACAGGAGGTCATGGTTTGATGTCTGGTCAGGGCTTGTACCCAGATTGCGGGCTGTAATCCCAGTGTGGGGCAAGCAGGATGCAGCTGAGCAATGATTCTCTCTCATCATTGATATTTCTAGCTCTCCCTCTCCCTTTCTCTCTGAATCAATAAAAACATATTTTAAAAAATAATAAAAGAACAATAGGCCGTCTTATTGAAAGGCCGTAATGTGAAAATGTTTTATAAATTGAGTGTAATACAAATGTAGAGTATGATGAATGGTGCTTCACTGCGTCCTAAAGTTCAGTACCTTTTTTTGTGATGCTTCATTCCTTATTGCCTGGTTCTCATTTTCATATTATCTGGTTTTCCCTCCCCTTTTTAATTTTTCTTGCATTGGTCTAGCCTTTGGTATCTAATAGCATCTATAGATATGTCATTACCGGGAGTTTCTGGGTTAAAGAAGGTAAATACCCTCACATTTGGACTGTACTAGTATAAATAAAATAAGTCCTGTCTATACATAACTACCACACATTACACGTCAGCTCTCAGCAAAAGAGGGGGTAATGTGTTTTCTTTGAACCTATTCCCTTGTGTTCTACAGATCAGGGAAATCTCACTAAACAGGAAAAAAACAACAACTGCAAAACATTTTAAACCAAAAACATTTAGTTGTCTGTATTTGTGTCAAAAGAAGGTTTGAAAATCCATAAAAGACCTTTTAATCTCTTTAGGTTTAGGTTGTCAGAGTGACTTCATTATTTTGTATACAGTATAATGAATTACCAAAATGATGACTACACCCACATCCAAGTGTATCAGAATGCATTCTGTATTGGGATTTCAGTGATGGGAATTTTTCTTCCTTCTTCATTGGTGTGGTTACACAGAAGTTGGCTGGGGATTAGGGAAATCATGGCTCTCTCTAATCCATATATATCTATATACCATATTTTCCAGCATATAAGATGACTTTTTAACCCAGGAAAATCTTCTCAAAAGTCAGGGGTCATCAGTGGAGCCGGACGGAGACTGCAAGTCTCTCCGGTTGGCTCCTTTTTGTGCCGCATATGGTCTCCGTCCAGACTTTTTAACCCAGGAAAATCTCAAAAGTTGGGGTTTGTCTTATACGCCCAGTTGTCTTATACACCAGATAATACGGTATATATAAAAGCCTAAATGACTGTTATGATTGAATGACCAGACAACTGGTCAACCAGTCACTATGACATGCACTGACTACCAGGGGCAGATGCTCAATGCAGGAGTTGCCCGCTGGTAGTCAGTGCACTCTCACAGCCAACCTTCCGCGGCCCCTACCCTAGCCAGCCAGCCAGCCAGCCAACCTCCTGTGGTCCCTTCCCCACCCCTTCTGTTCCCTGGACAACCAACCTCCCGTGGCCCCTCCCCCCAGCTACCTTCCCCTCCTCCATCGGACCCTATGGAGGAAGCTGGTCAGCCAACCTCCCGCTGCCCTTCCCCACAGCTGGCCAACCTCCCGCTGCCCCTCCCCCTGGCTGGCCAGCCCTCCCGATAAGCCTCGATCACCAGGCCTAGGGACCCTACCCATGCATGAATTTGTGCACCGGGCATCTAATCACTAATCATGAGCACAAATGAATTGCTCTGGGTGGTCTGTATACTAGATTGAACCATCATTCTCTACCAATTTCACCCACAGCTTCAAAGTTTCTCTACTTGCCAGTTTGCTTGGATAGAATTGTGGAATTAAAGACCAAAGCCACAGAGAAACGACAACTTCAGATCTGTCTTCTTCAGTGTTAAGTGTTTATCTAATCTAATAAAAGAGTAATATTGAAATTGACTGTTTCTCTGGGACACCTAAGCCACGCCCACCAGCCAATCAGAGTGGCTGTATGCAAATTAACCCAGCCAAGATGGAGGCCGGTAGTCACGGAGCTAGAGTAAACAGGCGGCTTCTGTTGCACCAGGAGTAAACTGTCTGCCTAGGCCACTGGGCCTCTCTCTGCTCACGGCAACATAGTTGCAATTATAGAAGCCAAGGAGCTGAACCAAACAGGAGGCTTCCATTGCACCAGCAATGGAGGAAACTACCTGCCTAGGCTGGCTGGGCCTCTACTAAGGCAACATTCTTTCAATTATAGAAGCCATGGAGCTGAAGCCAACAGGAGGCTTTGTTACCTGCCTAGGCCTCAGCTTAAAGCAACAGTGTATCAATTATAGAAGATAAATAAACCCCAGAAACCTGCTTCCAGCCAGCCTTGCTGGGACATTGGTCAATGGGACTGTGGGCAGCCTGAAAACGGCCCTGGCCCTCAGCCCCTCACCCAGGCTGCCCAGGTACCCCAATAGGGACTTGAACCCTGAAGGGACTGTGGGCAACCTGAAAACAGTCATCAGCCCGTCACCCAGGCGGGCCGGGCACGCCAGCAGGTAGACATCCCCTGAGGGGTCCCAGACTGCAAGAGGGCACAGGCCAGGCTAAGGGACCTCCCGAGTGCACAAATTTTTGTGGACCAGGCCCCTAGTAGACTTAATATTTAGGGATCACTGTAAGTCATAATGCAGTAAGATGGGAAAAGTTTGAATATTTCTGTACTGTTACTTCGTGTTATAAAAAGATTTAGAAAAAATTTTACTAGCTAGTTAGTTGCTTTCCTTTTTCTTCCAGAACTTTGATTAATGCAATAGGGGAGTGATCTCAGCTGTGGATTATAATAAAAATTCAGGTGAAGCGTCTACATATTCATGAACTAGAAGAAATACAAGACATCTGTGCTGTAGGGATCCTAATGTCTTTTATCATATAAATATTACACAAAGAAAACTTACATTCGATATAAAAAACTTTACAATCTGTACATTTGGTTTTCCTTGTAGTTCTTTTACATAATACATCTTTAGACAGAAATTCACAACCAGTAAAAAGGCAAGTCAGTTACCAAAGAAAATGAGAAGTGACATTGCTGTTAACAAAACAAAACTTGTCATTGTTTTGGCAGATAAATATATGTCCAAACTGTATTCAAGTCAGTACAAGACATAAAAATTTGTATCCTAGGCTTAACAACCAAAAGTCTATTCCAGATTATTTCTGTAGATTCCACACAAATAATATTAATTTACACACTACGTCTTTGGCCCTAGGTGGGCTAAAAACCTGTGATGAAATGACTGCGCCCTATCCATTTCAGGGGTAAGATCCTTTAGCCATGTTAATTTGACTAAGAGGACTGACCTTTTGAATTCCTATAAATTACAGATTATTTACATAGAAACTAACCTGGAATCCAAATTTTGGGTGGAGGGGAAGAAAAATGAAAAAAATAATTGTTACATGGCTATGTTTAAAGAAAACTGAGCTGTACTGTTTTTGGGTTATATCAGAGGGAAAGGATAATAGTGAAGAATATGAATTTTACATATTTCATTGATTTTTTACAGAGAGGAAGGGAGAGGGATAGTTAGAAACATCGATGAGAGAGAGACATCGACCAGCTGCCTCCTGCACACCTCCCACTGGGAATGTGCCCGCAACCAAGGTACATGCCCTTGACTGGAATTGAACCTGGGACCTTTCAGTCCACAGGCCAATGCTCTATCCACTGAGCCAAACTGGTTAGGGCAAGAATATGAATTTTAAAGATGATCATAAACACTCATGTTCCATATAATGTAAGTAGCACAGTAGAGTAGCTTGTATAAGTTCACATATTAGGTGGTGAGATTTTTGAGTTTAGACTTAGGAAAGGGTAAGTCTGTGTATGAAGTGATTTTTTAAAACAAAGGAAAACTAGTCATTAGCTTTGTCACTAAAGCTGCATAAGGAGGTATGCAGATAGGAACTAGTCTTTCATCAAATAAACTTCTTAAATGGTCTGAATCCTCCAAGGAAGCTACACCGTGTATATGTACTTTGTACTCTAAGACTTGGTGTTATTGGCTTTAGGTCTGGAACTTCTAAAGTTCCTTGTTATATTCTTGGCATGTTGTTCAACTTGTTTATGAATTTCAAGTCAGTTTGGTACCAGGCTTTCTAAGCATGGAAGGTAAGTCCCTTCTACCCCCCCCCCCCACCGCCCCCCCAAAAAAGAAAGGAAATGATCATTGGACTTTTTTAGAGAAATAGTCTAACAAAGGAATTTGTGATCAGTTGCCCAGACAACTAAATCCCCTTTATCATTAACTTTCATTAATAAATAACTCACAGGGCTCTTACTTGGGACTTTGCAAACAATTCAATGTACATTGTGAATAAAGTCTTCATCTTATAACAAACTGAACTTATATTTGTGAATTTATGTAAATGACTAAAAGTTGTTTAATGCACTTCCACATTTTATGGAGGAAACAAAATTCTAAGTCACATGCATGCCTGATACTGTATATACATGATATATATACATATATACACGCTGTCAGCTGTTATTGAAGGCTCTGATCCAATTAGCTTATTTCTAAATGGTATTAATTGTGAAGGCAGTATACTGACTGGTAAGCACAATTCAGCTCAAAAAGTTACTTTAAAAAAAAGGTAAAGATGGCACATGAAGAGCTAAGTAGACTCTGTTTTAAAGAAAAAATAGCCATAAAGTCCTAATTCTATCCACTGTAGAGGACAGACATGTTTGTATTATATTTATTTTAGCTAATTAGTCATGTATAAAATGGTAGTAGCCATGTTTTCAGGTATTTAATTTGATTACTTATTTTATTATGACTTTGTGACTAAAACTATTAGTTGATATACAACTGGATAATGTCATATTGTTGAATAGGCCTCCACAATTTGTACTTACATTCTAGAAGTTTAGCTCTAGGTTGATATCCTTGTGTATTTGATGAGCACAATGAGGAAGGATGGGGGTAGGAGGGGCTAATTGATTAGATTTGAGGTAGTGAATCAGGAAATGGATTCATAAAGAATGCTGGAATGTAGAGAAAGTGAATCTACTTTGATATTATAAGTAAGCTTTGAGTGGAACAAAATAAATTCCCCAACTTACAGAAAACCCCAGGGAAGGAAGCAAATTCATTTTCCAGGGATTTTAGTTCTGAGGAAGAAGCAGCCAGGCAGGCCACATAGGAGAAGCTACCTTGTTAGAAAAGTATAGTCATGTTTTTATCATGCTTTTGCCATTAGTCTCAGGAGAAAATGTTAGTGGTATGAATGGCAAAAATTTTGCATTTTTCAGTTTTCCTCCCCTTTGATTCAACTGACTGCACTAGAAAACAATATCACACATTGCCGGGTGGTGGGGGAAGAGGAGAGATTAGCTTTTCCTGTTTAAAGTACCCCCTTTAAAGCTGGTCACTTTAAGGTTCCCCAGTCTTTGTGTTAACTGGTTTGGGAAATGAGATCTCTGATCCATTTATCTACAGGTTGTGCTCCTTGAGTTTCTGGGCTAAGAACTGTCACCCTGTTCCATCTGAGCTAAGACATGATTGCTTTTTGCAAGTTGGAGGCTTTCTATTTTCTTCTGTGCATATCTCAGTTGGATCTTTAGAGCATCATTATCTGCTTTCAGTGTATTTATTTCCTAAAGAGAAAGGAGAATGAAGTATGTTAATAAAGCAGCAATGAACAGTAAATCAGTTACACTGTCGGGAGTACCACACTTGATTGGCATCTCTCATTCATTGTGGCTGAGTATCAAGAAAAAATTTCAAGACAGTTATTTTACCCTTAATATAAAATAATAACAAATGGACATGTGCAAACAGCAATTAGTTTTTGTTAATCATATCAAAGATGTGAGTGGCTAACAGGCAGAATAAACCATTCCTGGGCAGTAGGTGGATAATGACACAACCTGTGGAAGTTGTGTAGCAGGAGACCTAAACTTGGCAGAAACAAAGTCTCTGGTCAGGTTTGAGGTATGAAAGCAGTGATTCAGAACACTGTAATATGATACATCATAGTTCATTTTCTTCAAGTGTTTTTACCCCCAAATCAATGAAAACTAGTGAACTCTTAGCAAAGACAGGGATTTTATCCCAGCCTCTAAACTGGAATCCAGTTATCTAATTTTCAGTGATTTAATTATATGGACAGCAGTTGGTTTCCAGTCTTGACGTTTTTTTAAGATTGAAATATATTTGGCACATAACATTATACAAATTTAAGGTATACAACCTGTTACTTTGATAATTATGTATTGTAATATGATTGCCATGGTCGCTATAATTAACATCTCCATCATGTTACATAATCCTTTTTAGAAGTTGGAATAATTCTAGTTTTCTTAGCGAGTTTGAGGATACAATATTATTGTCTATAATCTCTGTACTGTGCATTATATCTCTAGGGCTAATTTATCACTTGTTGTAAATTTGTACCCTCAACATCTGTCCTCTCCTCCCACCCCCATTGCCTAGTAACCACCATTTTCTTCTCTGTTTTTATAAGTTTGGCTTTTTAAAATTCTACATATAAGTGATTCTGTATAGTACTTGTTTTTCTCTGTCTGACTTATCTTAATGTGCTCAAGGTTCATTCATGTGTCACAACAGGAAGATTTAATTTTTTTATGGCTGAATAATATTCAATTGTATACTTGTACCATATTTTCTTTATCCATTCATCTGTCTATGGACACTTAGGTTGTTGCATATCTTGGCTATTGTAAATAATGCAGTGAACAAGGTGATGTATTTATGTTTCTGAGTTAGTGTTTTCTTCTGATAAATACCCAGAAGTGGAATTGCTAGATCATGTGATAGTTCTATTTTTAATTTTTTGAGGAACCTCCATATTGTTTTCCACAGTGGCTGTACCAATTAATATTCCCACAACAGTGCACAAGGGTTCTTTTCTCCATGTCCTTGTCAGCACTCATTGCTTGTCTTTTTTAACATTTATCTTTCTTGTTGAAAGTTTAACAGGTATCTCTTTCCCCCTATCCTACTCCCTTCCCTTTCCAGGCCTTCTTTGCACTACTGTCTGTCCATGGTCTGTACATATACGTTTATTGGTTAATCACTCTTGCTCCCCCTGAAATACGTCAGTCTGTTGCATGCTTCAGTGTCTTTGGATCTTTTTTTGTTCATCAGTTTATTTTGTTTGTTGGATTCCACATATAAGTGAGATCATGTGATACTTGTCTTTCTCTTTCTGGCTTATTTCACTTGGCATAATACTCTCCAGGTCCCTCCATGCTGCCTCAAAGGGTAAGAAATCCTTCTTCTTTTACAGCTGCATAGTATTCCATTGTGTAAATGTATCACAGTTTTTTAATCATCTACTGATGGGCACTTGGGCTGTTTCCAGATCTTAGCTATTGTAAATAATGCTGCTATAAACATAGGGGTGCATATATTCTTTCTGATTATAATTAGTGTTTCTGGCTTCTTAGGATTAATTCCTGGAAGTGGTGTCTGATGATAGCTGTTCTAACAGGTGTGAGGTGATATTTCATTGTAGTTGTTTTTTTTTTAATCCTCATCCGAGGATATTTTTCCATTGATTTTTTTTTTTTTTAGAGAGAGTGGAAGGGAGGGGGAGAGACAAAGAGAGAAACATCGATGTGAGAGAGACACATTGATTGGTTGCCTCCTGCACACGCCCTGACCAGGGCCTAGACCCAGGAGGAGCCCAAAACCTGGGCATGTGCCTTTGACTGGAGTCAAACTTGGGTTTCTTCAGTCTGCAGGCTGATGCTTTATCCATTGAGCCAAATTGGCCAGAGCTCATTGTAGTTTTGACATGCATTTCCTTGATGATTAGTGATGATGAGCACATTTTTATATACCTGTTGGCTATCTCTATGTCTTCTTTGGCAAATATCTTTAGTTCTTCTGACCAATTTTTTTAATCCTTCCCCCAGGATATGTTTATTAATTGTAGAGAGAGGGGAAGGGAGAGGGAGAGAAACATGGATGTGAGAGAGAAACCAATTAGTTGCCCCCAGTACGCTCCTGACTGGGGATTGAACCTGCAACCTGGGTATGTGCCCTGACAGAAATCTAACCCACAGCCTTTTGGTGTATGGGACGCTGCTCCCGCCAACTGAGTCACCAGGCCAGGGCTGCCCATTTTTTAACTGGATTTTTTTGTTGTTATTGTTTGAGTCTTTTAGAATACATATTTTGGACATTAATCCCTTATTTGATATAGAGTTTGCAAAAAATGTTCTCTCATTTTTGAATTCTTTCTCATTTTGTTGTTTCTTTTGGGAAAGCTTTTATGTTTAATGTAGTCTTATTTGTTGATTTTTACTTTTATTTTTGCTTTTGGTGTCATATCCAAAAAAATCACTGTCAAGACCATTATCAAGGAGCTTCTTCTGAGCTGTTTTCTTTTAAGAGTTCTATAATATCAGGTTTATGTTTAAGTCTTTGATACATTTTGAGGTAATTTTTGTGAATAGTGTAAGATACCCATTTTCATTGCTCTGCATGCGTTTTTCCAAAACCCTTTGTTGAAGACTTTATTTCTCCCATTGGGTGCTCTTGGCTCATGCATTGAATATTAGCTGACCTGTACAAGCAAGAGTTTCATTCTGAGCTCTCTTTACTGTTACATTGATCTACATGTTTATTTTTGTGCCAGTATCATACTGTTTTTATTACTGTAGCTTTATGGTGAAGTTTGAAATCAGGGAGTGTGGTACCTCTAAAATTTTTTTTTAATTAAGGATTGCTTTGGCTATTTGGGGTCTTTTTTGGTTCCATACAATTTTTAGGATTATTTTTTTTCATTTCTTAAAGAATGCCATTGCTATTTTGATGGTGATTGCATTGAATCTATAGATTGCTTTGGACAGTGTGGATATTTTAACAATGTTAATTCTTCCAATCCACAAACACGGGTGTCTTTCCATCTATTTATGTCGTCTTCAGTTTCAGCAAAGTCTTAGGTTTTCATTGTATAGATTTTTCACTTCCTTGGTTAAATGTACTCCAAGTATTGTTTTTGATGCTATTGTGAATGGATTTTTTAAATGTATACTAGTAGACTAGTAGAAATTCAACTGATTGCTGTATCCTGCAACTTTACTGAATTGTTGATTAGTTCCAACAGTTTTCTGGTTGAGTCTTTGGATTTTCTACATACCAGTACAGACTCATATTATCTGCAGACAATCCTATTTTGGATGACTTTTATTTCTTTTTATTGTTTAATCACTCTAGTCAAGACTTTCAATACTATACTGAATAAGAGTGGGCATATGTTGAACCATCCTTGCATCCAAGGGTAAATCCCACTTAGCCCTGGTATATAATTCTTTCTATGTGTTCTTGAATTTGGTGTGCTAATTTTTGTGAATTATTTTTTTAAATATTAAAAAAATATTTCGTTGATAATTTTTGTATCTATATTTACCAGTGATATTAGTCTGTAGTTTTCTTGTGGTGCCCTTATCTCTCTTTGGTAACAGGGTAATGGTGCCCTTGTAGAATGAGTTTGGAAGTATTTCCTCCTCCTCAATTGTTTGAAAGAGTTTGAGAAGGATTGGTGTTAATTCTTCTTTGAGTAGAATTTGCTAGTGAAGCCATTTCATTATCCTGGGACTTTTTTGTATTGGGAGGTTCATTACTATTCAGTCTCTTTGTTCATTATTAGTCTGTTCAGATTTCTATTTCTGTCTGGGTATATTGTGTGTTTCTAGAAATGTATCCATTTATTTTAGGTTATATAATTTATTGGCATATAATTGTTCTTAATAGTTTCTTGTGGTGTCATGTATTTGTGTAACAGTTGTAATACCACATTTTGCATTTCTAATTTCATCTTTTCAAAGAACCAGCTTTTAGTTTCATCGAGCCTTTCTATTACTTTGTCTCTATTTCACTTATTTTTTGTTCTGACCTTAATAATTTCATTCCTTCTTCTAACTTTGGGTTTAATTTGTTCTTTTTTAAGTCCCAAGAGGTGTAAAGTTAGGTTGTTTATTTGAGATTTTTTTAAGATATGCATTTGGTGCATCTTGTAAGTTTTGATATGTTGTACTTACATTTGTGTAGAGGTAATTTTTTACTTCCCATTTGATTTCTTTGATTCAATGGTTGTTCCTTCTTGTTAATTTCTAGTTTCATACCATTGTGGTCTGAAAATATAGTTGGTATGATTTCAGTCTTTAAATTTGCTGTGATTTGTTTGTGCTCTATCATATGATCTATCCTGGAAAATACATATTCTGCTGCTGCTGTTGGAGAGAATTTTCTATGTATGACTGTTAAGTTGATTTGTTCTAGAGTGTGGTTCAATTCTAAAATTTCCTTGTTAATTTTCTGTCTGGATGATCTATCCATTGATGACAGTAGGGTATTGGAAGTCTCCTACTATTATTCTATGGTCTGTTTCTCTGTTTAGTTCTGTTAGTATTTGCT
The DNA here is from genome assembly GCA_004026665.1 of Murina feae. Classification (NCBI taxonomy): domain Eukaryota; kingdom Metazoa; phylum Chordata; class Mammalia; order Chiroptera; family Vespertilionidae; genus Murina; species Murina feae. Next base: position 13,838 of record PVJC01001830.1, read on the forward strand.
TAATACAGTAGGTCCTCAGGTTACATTGAAGATCCGTTCCTATGGCGCGATGTAACGCGATTTAATCGGAACCCACGTCACTCACATGGAGCTCATATACAGCAGTAATGAAGTGAAACAGTAAAAAAAAGTTTACAAGAAAATTAACGATTCCTGACCTTCACTTGTGGTAAATAATAAAAAATATAAAGCACATATGTACATACATCGAAATGACGGAACTTTTTTTTTAATATAAATACTGTAAATGGGAGATGGCAACGTAATCACTAAATGATGTATGTCGAGTCTGACGTAACCCAAAGACTGCCTGTATATTTCAGTGCTCCAGTGATGGCTGCATATATATATTCACAATTGTACATTTGTCTTGTGTGGCTATGACCACCTTGTTTTAGTTTCTATTCATGTGGCATATTCCTTTTCTATCCATTTTGAGCCTGTGTCTGTAGAGCTAAAATGAGTTTGCTATAGGTAGCATATAGTTGGGTCTCTTTTTAAATCCATATGACCTTTTGATTGGGGAACTTAATCTATTTTTAAAAAATATATTTTATTGATTTTTTACAGAGAGGAAGGGTGAGGGATAGAGAGTTAGAAACATGATAAGAGAGAAACATGGATCAGCTGCCTCCTGCACACTCCCCACTGGGGATGTGTCTGCAACCAAGGTACATGCCCCTGACCAGAATCAAACCTGGGACCTTTCAGTCCACAGGCCGACACTTCATCTACTGAGCCAAACCAGTCAGGGCTTAATCTGTTTATATTTAGAGTGATTATTGATGTGTAAGAACTTACTACTGTCATCTGGTTGTTGTGTATCTCCATTGTTTCTTTTTCTCTCAGTTAACCTTTGTAAAGGGGTAATTTTCTATGATAATTTGCTTAGTCTCTCTGTTTTATGTTTCATAACTCTACTTTAGACTTTTGCTTTGTGGATACCATGTGGCTTATAAAAAACATATCATAGATAAAATAGTCCTTTTATGCTCGGAGCACCTTCATTTGTCTATAAAGTTTCTACCCTTTTACTTCTCCCCTTTTATATTTTTGATATCACAATTTACCTCTTTATGCTTTGAATTCATTGAGAAATGAAATTAGATAATAGTTCTTTTTAATACTCCTTAAGTCTTTATTTATAACTAGGGGCCTGGTGCACAAAAATTTGTGCACTCGGGGAGGTCCCTTAGCCAGGCCTGTGCCCTCTCACAGTCTGGGACCCCTCGGGGGGATGTCCACCTGGTGGCGGGCCTGGCCAGTCTGGGTGAGGGGCTGGTGGCTGTTTGCAGGCTGGCCACGCCCCCCAGTGGGGACCCTCACCCCATAGGGGTGTGGCCAGCCTGGGTGAGAGGCTGAGGGCCGTTTTCAGGCTGCCCACAGTCCCTTCAGGGTTTGGGTCCCTACTGGGGTGCCTGGCCAGCCTGGGTGAGGGGCTTAGGGCCGTTTTCAGGCTGGCCACAGCCCCTTCAGGGTTCAGGTTCCTACTGGAGTGCCTGGGTGAGGGGCTGAGGGCCATTTTCAGGCTGCCCACAGCCCCTTCAGGGTTCAGGTCCCTACTGGGGTACCTAGGCAGCCTGGGTCAGGGGCTGATGGCTCTGTTTTCGGTCTGGCCACAGCTCCCATTGACCCAAGGTCCCAGCAAGGCTGGCTGGAAGCAGGTTTCTGGGGTTTATTTATCTTCTATAATTGAAATGTTGTTGCCATGAGCGGAGGCCACAGCTGGCCTAGGCAGGCAGCGAAGCCTCCTTTTGCTTCAGCTCTGTGGCTTCTATAATTGAAACTTTGTTGCTTTGAGCTGGCCGAGGCAGGTAGTTTCCTCCAAACAGAAGCCTCCTGTTTTCTCTAGCTCTGTGGCTGCCAGCTGCCATCTTGGCTGAGTTAGTTTGCATACAGCCGCTCTGATTGGCTGGGAGTGTGGCTTGGCTGGTGGGCGTGGCTTAGGTGTCTTGGAGTGATGGTTAATTTGCATATCACTCTTTTATCAGATTAGATAATAAAAGTGTATAAGCTAATTAGGCCAGACAGCCAAATGACCTTCTGGATGAAGCTGGGGCTGTGAGGGCTGAGGCAAGCTTCGGGGTCTGCGAGGGCCAAGCCCCTTGCACGAATTTTATGCATTGGGCCTCTAGTACTACAATAAGTAGTTAACACACCTTTCCAATATATATAGTTTTTCTAATTCTGTTTATTGCTAGAGTAGTGTAGGAAAGTAGGTTATGGGACCACTGGGCCAATAGCAGTTGTCTAAACACTCTATTCTGTAGGGTCAATATTAACAATGTACTTCTTTTTTGAGTTTATGGTGAGCTGTGGATGGAGCTGTTAAATTGCAGGTAGACTAGTCATATAAGGATTTTACTTAATGGAAAGTGGGACTCATTGCATGTGTGTGTTTTTAAACATGATTGTGAATTCTTGTCCCTAGGTCCCTATGTCAAGAATAAATGTAAAGAGAGGCAAATTGTAAGAGGGTTTATGAGTCCTGGTATTAGTGGGTAGGAATTATTCTGGACCCACCTCATCTGAAATCTCTCTACCACCCATTTCTTACATTAGGAAGTCATTGTTGCAGTCTACATTGTTCCTTTTCATGGACATGTAAAATGTCAAGGTCTGAAGCAAACTGTAAAGAGAGCATATGGAATCCTGGCCCTGTATTTTACAGAGGACCAAACAGGTCAAAGAGTTTAATGGGTAGTTGCAAGAAACATCTGGGGACTAGAAACACAAATCTTCATAAAGTTCTTTCTTCTCTATTAGGTTTGCTTTTCAAGATTTCTTTCACCTTTTGGTTGACTTAAACCATGTCTTAAAAATACTCTGAGCAAGAGAGTACCTTTCATCCAGAAAATCTGTTCTTTTTCATGTTTCTCCTAATGTTATGTCTTTTTGTTCCAGGCACCAAACCAAGATTTTCTTCTTAGGTATGTAACTTCCCTTTTTAAAAAATGTTTTTATTGATTTTAGAGAGGATCATCAATTGGCTGCTTCCTGCATGCCCCCTACTGGGCATATGCCCTGACCAGGAATCGAACCGTGAACTCCTGGTTCACTGAGCCATGCCAGGCTAACTCTTTTCTTTAAATGTGCCTCTAAGTCAGTTCCTGGAATTTGACAGGGAAGGTACAACACTGAGAACAAGATGGGAATCCTGAGGCCATCTTGCACAGCTTCACTGTGTAGTATGTAGACTTATGTAAGGAATTCTGCCTAGGTGAATGCTGGTTTTATATTTGTAATGATAGACCTCCAAAAACACATTGCCAACCTTGATGCTTTTGGGGGGATGGGGAGGGCAGATAGGGATTCCTCCCCTGTAATAAAGTAAATGATCTCTAAAATTACTTAACTTACATGCCATTGGTAAGAAACTATATCTATAAACAAAGAGGTCTATGTAAGCCAGCTCACTGTGAGCTTTGCATGCTAAACAAAAAGAAGTACGCTAGTAATTGACCCCACCGAGTAGAGTATTTGGAAACTACCTGTTGTTCTATCTCTTACTTTCCTTTTTTTTTTAACCTCATTATTCCCTTCTCTCAAATCTTTGGCACCACATTTCCAAACTAATTTTGCCACCATTAGGTACCTTATTAGACATTGTGAGCCTAACAGAAAAAAGCAGCTCCCAGTAGCACAATTTTTACCATTTTATAGATTATATTGCTGTATATTATATTCAGCTATGCATTTACCAACTACTATTGATTTAGCTCTTCAGCACATTACCTGATGTGTTAGAAATGATCTCCCTCATTTACATTAAGAGGGAGGTCTTTTCAGTTGGTGAGTTATACTCTTTTTTTTTTTTTTTTTGGTAGCATACTGATCACCTGCCTTCTTTTAGGAAGATGCCTAGGCAACCATGAAGGTCCCCAAACATAACACTGATGAACAGGGTAAAAATTTTAAGAAAGGAGGATTTAGGCAAGTTCACTTTAAGTCCCATCTAGAAAAGGGGTGTGGGCTCAGCATTGTAAAACTGAGCAGTAGGAGTTGTAGTGGAGCCTACTGTGAACAGTTTGGGCCCTGGCACTTCTATGGCAATTGGGAGCCCTGTATACATCCTGTTGTAGTCATGCAATGTGAGTCAGTGCCCCCCCTTGTTTCTTTGAGAGAGAGCCTGCTAGTAATCAACCTGGACTGAATCTTCAGTTTACACTCCCTTCCCTGGTTTAGCCCTGTTTCTCTGAGTTTGGAAACAAAGGAAAAGGTACCTGTTCCAGCTCTTGGTAAGTTGGGAGTCTGAGGTGGCGGAGTTCCTCCTTTGATTTCATGAAGGAGTCTTTATTCTCCCACTTGACAAAAGCCCGCTTTCTGACCAAGACTGGGCTGGGGCATGGAGACGTAGGACTAGGAAGCACGTACAGAGTGTCCTGGGCGGTCTTCCTTGGGGAAGATAGTGCAAAAGGACCAGAAGGGCCCTCGCTGCCCATCCAAGGCAGTGCTTCGGTCTGGGTGGCCTTGTGGGCGACAGTCCTCTTCAGCCGAACAGAAATCTTCTGTGAGGACACTCCCATGAGCATGATGGTCCGATCTTTACTTTCTTCACTTTGTTCCACAGCCTCCCCATTAGGGAATGGAAAAAGTCCGTCCTCAGGTGCTGTAGGAAGACACAAGACATGTTAGTGCTTTAGTTCAGAAAAGCAGAGACTCAGATTGTTACATTAGTATCAATATATACATTAGGATATATACATTAATTTCAGAAAACCCATAGGCCCCAAATGGGCTCGTTTTTAGGCACCCAATTTAGGGGGTGAAAGGGACAGAAACTCAGGGACTTTGCTGGCCAAGCTGTGGCTGCTGGTATCAGGCTGCATTCACCCTGAGGAAGGGGCATCTTTTCCTATTTGCACAAAGGTTGTCTAGAGGGAAAACTGAAGCCCCTGCCTCAGGGCTGCCATGTTTCATAAATATCTTCAGTAGGCCCTGGGATTTGGGAGCTGTGAGCACTCAGGTTTTGGTCCTGATACAGGTGGCCTTTGATTAGCTGCTAGGAATTCCCTGTGGCACCTATTTGCGAATCTGTACAATAGGCACAGCTTAACTGTGATAGGGAAGTTCTAGCAGATATATTGCCCCCCTTTGATACTGATTAGAAAAGGAGAGAGGAGTCATTCTGGTTTTCTTCTTCGAACAACAGCCTTATCCAGGACCCAGCCTAGATATAAACCAAAAGAAGTAAGTTCCTGGAGATATAGCGTAGGAGCGGATGAATTTGAGATGGCTAGTAGGCTTTAAGATAGGCAGCAGATCATCTCTGTTTACTGCTTTGCAAAGATCAGTAATTTTAAAATATGCTTTTCTATTAGCTAATTTTCCAGCTAAGACATTGGATTGGTAAAGTAAAACGGCTTCTGGACAATGAGAGTTTTCTACTTAGCATTTGTAATCTAAATCAACAATTGTAATACTAGAAATACTTGTAATACTTATAAGGATCCTACGTAGTATTTTTCTCTAGTGGAACATCATTTAAATTAACATGAAATATTTACCCAAATAAAGCTCAAAATTACAATTATACTGTTATTTAGTACCAGAATAAATTGTTATATTTACTCTAAAATAATTTCACTGTCTCCTTTGGAGGGATAAGGTAAGTATAAAAAGATACAGCCTTTTTCCAGACTTCACACTGAGACCCCAGACCTGTGTTGTTTTCTGCACGAAATTTGCATTTTATGTGGCAATTTTGCCTAAAGATGATATAACTCTTAAAATTTAGGGTACATAATATACAGGCATGTCTTCCATAATGAAATTCGTGCCGGTTTCTATTAAGAAAGAGAAGGATGGCATGGCTCAGTGGTTGAGCGTTGACCTATGAACCAGGAGATCATAATTCAGTTCCCGTTCAGGGCACATACCAGGGTTGAGGGCTCTATTCCCAGTGTGGGGCATGCAGGAGGCAGCCAATCAGTGAGGTTTCTATCTCTCTCCCTCTCTGAAATAAATTAAAATATAAGAGAAGGGTAAAGACAATCTTTCCTCCCTGAAAACTTCATCCTTCCCATTGCACTTTCCAAGATAGATGTTCCCAGTGCCTCCTTACCATGGAGCAAATCTTTGGCTCCCAACGAGCAAAGCTTGAATGTTGGCCCCACGGAGGTGCTATTGTCTGTGAGAGCTGCTGAGTTCTTGGCTCGCTTCTTGCACTCGAACACAACCAGATCTTTGCATTGTTTGTGGCAGTTCATCCCGCAATCTATGGACAAGACACCCCAATCAGAAAGTCGTTCAGCACACACTGCTTTCTTCTCTGGGGCCCTCTTGTCACATATGCCTGCCCTCTCTTCTGGAGCTAGGACACCTAGTGAACTAAGCATTCTCACTTGGTCAGTCCTGGTTCTCACAGTCCTGTTGTAGCCCTTAGCAAAAGGTGAGGAAGTGGCACCTGTTGCCTCGGAGGGAGGAGGTGGTGTCTTGGTTATCCCACACATACTGCCTACTCTAAGGAGACCCTCTAGAGCAGTGGCTCTCAACCTTCTGGCCCTTTAAATACAGTTCCTCATGTTGTGACCCAACCATACAATTATGTTCGTTGCTACTTCATAACTGTAATGTTGCTATTGTTATGAATCATAATGTAAATATCTGATATGCAGGATGATCTTAGGCTAAGGTGACCAGACGTCCCGCTTTTTAACAATTTGTCCCGCTCTCACAGCATTTTAAAAAAGTCCCGATTTTTGGAAAGAGACATATGTACTACACTTTGTAATATTTTAAGTAATAATAATAATAATAAAGACCCCCCCCCCCGACAACGGTGTCCTGCTTTACCAATGTTAAAATCTGCTCACCTTATCTTAGGCGACCCCTGTGAAAGGGTCGTTCGACCCCCAAAGGGATCGTAAGCCACAGGTTGAGAACACTGCTCTAGAGGCTCCTAGCTGTTAGATCTTATCCTTCCTTCCTTTCATTAAAATGTCTCTTTTCCTTCACTCTGGAATTTTTCTAGTCACAGGGAGGTATCTACTGGTCAAAGTAAAGCTGACAAAGACTTTGGTCATCACTTCTGTTCCAAAAGTGATTCTTTGCCTTTCACTGGGGATCCGCCTCTCCAGGGCTATATGGGAGCATAATCTAGCAGCCACCTCTATTTCCAAGGCAGAAAGAGGCTCTTATAAGGGAAGCTGCATAACTGGTCACCCAGGCACCCCTCTCTTCTGTATGGTGGCAGTCACTCTCAAGGGTTCATCTAGGGAAGCCAGTCTGAGGATGAGGCTATGCTGAGAAGTTGTAGACTGAATGGACAACTATGAACAAACAATCTTTACAGGAAAATACCTAAGACCAGGGAGAACAATGCAGTTGACAAAACCGAGCCTTACCTTTACATCGATATCCTTGTTTGATCACTCCCCAGAGCTATGAGACAAGAGACAGAATGCATCACACGTCACTCATCTATCTGGTAGGAGGCGAGGCATGACAGCACTCTTGATTTTCCTTCATTCTACTTCCTACCTCAAGAGGGAGGGAAACCTCATTTCTCTCTTACGTATTGTCCCTCCTGATCTTAAATTGAAAACTGGAAGAGTTTGTGCTGATCAAATGTTCTCAAGAAGCTCACAGGACTTATGAGTCAGGACTTCTCTAGGCCAAAAGTGGAATCATATCAGGACCCCAAATTAACAAATCTATAAAACCCTGGGGTCAGGGACTGGGTTTGGGGGAAACTGTTGGTCAGGGGCAGGACAGAGGATGGGCAGAGTCCAGATAACTTCTTAAAGGTACTGCCCTTGGAAGTAGGGAGGGGTGAGGATGTTTTTCCTTAACATTTGGAACAACATCTAATCTAATAAAAGAGAAACATGCAAATTGCTGTCACTCTGCTACACCCCAAGTCACGCCCACCAGCCAATCAGAGTGACTATATGCAAATTAACCCAACTAAGATGGCCGCCAGCAGCCACGGAGCTGGAGCAAGCAGGAGGCTTGGTTGCCCCAGTGATGGAGGAAGCCAAGCTTCCCACCTGCCCTGGCCGATTGTGGTCTCTGCTCAAGGCAACAAAGTTTCAATTACAGAAGATAAATAAATCCCAGAGACCTGCTTCCAGCCAGCCTCACTGGGAGCTTGGATCGCTGGGGGCCGTGGCCAGCCTGTAGACAGCCATCAGCCCCTCACCCAGACTTGCCAGGCACCCCAGTGGGACCCCCACCCTGAAGGGGCTGTGGCCAACCTGCAAACAGTCATCAGCCCCTCACCCAGGCTGGCCAGGCACCCCAGCAAGACCCCCACTCTGATTCAGGACACTCTTCGGGGCAAACCAGCTGGCCCCCACCCATGCACCAGGCCTCTATCCTATATAATAACCTATATAATAAAAGAGTAATATGCAAATTGATCCTAATAGAACGACTGGGAATGACTGGTCACTATGACATACACTGACACCAGGGGGCAGATGCTCAATGCAGGAGCTACTCCCTGGTGGTCAGTGCACTCCCACAGGGGGAGCTCTGCTCAACCACAAGCTAGGCTGACGGCTGCCAGTACAGCAGTGATGGTGGGAACCTCTCCTGCTGCTTCAGCAGCGCTAAGGATGTCTGACTGCAGCTTAGGCCTGCTAGCTGCTGGCAAGTGGACATCCCCCGAGGGCTCCCGGGCTGCCAGAGGGATGTCTGACTGCCAGCTTAGGCCCAATTCCCTGGGGATCAGGCCTAAGCCAGCAGGTGGACATCCCCCAGAGGGTCCCAGACTGCGAGAGGACACAAGCCGGGCTGAAGAACCCCCACCTCCCCCACCCTGAGTGCACAAATTTTTATGCACTGGGCCTCTAGTATGAATATATAATACTTAAAAATATATATTCCAAATTTATTATCATCCAAGGCCCTGCACCAGAGGGAAAAATAAATGAGGAAAGAATGGGAAAAGATGAATGCACATAAATGCATTTGCGAACTAGGTTATTCTAGGTGTTTGCTTGGGCTCTAAGCTGGGATGAGCTGATAAGGGCTATGAGGTCTGTGTGTAGCTTAGTCATTTAACCTGTCTTGTACCCCTCCCCAAGTTCTACCCTGAAGCACTCCAAGGACAACTTACAAATCCAGCACAGTTGTCACAGAAAGTAGGCTTCAGATAGGTTGTCTCTTGGAAGTTGTGAGGAAAGCCCAGGCCCAGCTTGGAGTAGATGGAGCTGGCCCTCATGAAGTAGGCCGTGATCTCATCCCGGCTGATGAGGCCTTCCCTGCCAGCAAACGACAGACCAGGATGTGAGGGGAGTGGGGGGGCACTCACCTTTTCACCCTTAGTAGAAGTACATTATGTATTACCTGGTAATTACTGCCATGAGCCATCCTTTTAATCATACATGAATAGCTTGTAATAAGTAGTGGAGACAGCATTACTCACTTTTATGGAGTTGTTCTTTGGTTAAGCTAGGTTTTCCCAACTAATTTAACCACTATCTACCTACAGGATTTTAAAAAATTATGGAAACTGTGTACAGAGAGAGAAATACTTTATGCTGCCGTTTCAGACAATAATAATACATAACTTGAACCCACCAACCATATATTTGGTTTTATACAGAGAACCAAGATAGAACATACGTAACCTTGTGAAAAGTAAATATGCAGATTATTAATAAATATTTGTTTTTCATGATCTGTAAGGACAAAACAAGAAGGAGACTAAACTCTTTAATACTGACCTGGCTTCATGATCACTTGTGGTCCAATCCAAAGCCAGACAGGCCTTCATTTGATGATTGCTCTCTTAGCCCGAATATGCATTAAGTAATCATAGCAGCGACACATCAGGTTTAGAAGTTCTTTTAGTGATACACAAACTGCTTTTACTAAAGGGCTCATAGCCACATTCCCATACACAAACTCTCACCTGTCTTTGTCCATCACACAGAAGGAAAACGGAAAACTCGCAGCAATTTTTTCAAATTCTTCCTGAGAAATGTATCCATCTTGGTCATGATCATAGTTCTTGAAGACAGACTATGAACAAGGAGTCTGTTTAGTGATCACCCTTTAGGCAAGTGGCAAAGGGGCTGGGGCGGCTGGTAGGGGCCTCTCCTCCTCCCCCTCTGAGGGATAGGGATGAAGAAATGCTCGTGAAGCTGCTGCAGGGAAGCGTGGGTCACCTCCCGAGGGTGGCCAGGGGCTTTCGATCCATCAGCACAGCAGTTATGCCGCCAGCCTGGCCGGTGTGCGTGCTCACCGCACGGGTGTTCTCCCGCGCTCTGCCCTGCCTTGCTCAGCTCAGACGGCACTCCGTGAAGCTACAGCGCAGTCGGAAGGGCTCCCTCCCCTCTGATCCTCAGGTACTTGTGTCCTGTCACTCTGGCTATTACTTTTCTGTGGTTATTCCATTTCTCTGGAATGGCCCATAGGGATAAATGGAGAAATAGGAACCTAAAGTATTGCCCTCAGCCTTTAGCACAGTGCACTCAAACAAGTGCCAAGATTTTCAGTTTTAGATTCTCATTACCTTTTACTCAAACCTTTTCCAACACTTTTCTGCCTCCAAATCAACTGACAAACTTTACATGTATTCTCTCCTGCTAGGCCTGTAAGAGGAGGCTCACCTCCCCCACATAAGGCCAAAGGTGTTGACGCAATGTAACTGTGAGCTGTTCGGCAGCCACAGTGTGAGGAGCAAGTTGGCCCTGGGCTCACACAGGAGTGAGTTTCCCGTTTCTCACCTTGTGTTTCTACCACTGCGCCCCCTCCTCTGATCCCCACATACAAAACGAAGCCAGGCAGTGCCTTGCTTACGTCTGGTGAAAGCTGTACTTACATCCACCATCCGCTGGACGTGCTTGCTTATAGTCTTTGGGTCAGGCTTAGGAGATACTCCAGAGGCCCAGTCCACTACTACTGGTGGCTTTGAAGGTGTTAGTGGCTGAAATGAAATAAGACAAAGAGATCCCCATGGCTATAGTGCAGTATAATCCACAGCTCTTTTCCTCTCCCACTACCCGAGGCTGCAACCATCTGCCAGCTATGGATGACCCCCAGCTATGCCGGTGGCAGGGAGCAGAGAGCCCACATACTGAGAGAACAGTAATCTTGACTTCCACAAGCATTAGGTTTTACTGTTTGCAATATGCTCCTCATGCCATCTCCACCTAAACCTTTTGTCAAAGCTATCAACAAAGAGTAAAGTGGATCACTTAAATTTCCTCTCCATTCTCTACTGGCTACTTAATAGAAAGAGGATGAGGAGGAAAACAGCTAAAAGGCAGGAAGGTGCATAAAAAAAAAAAATCTGAGGCCTAGACAATCTGAAATGGAATCCACTCTATTTAAGACTTGGCCCAAATTAAAAGCTCTTCTAAAAACAGGAGAAGGGCCCTAGCCAGTTTGGCTCAGTGGTAGAGCATCGGCCTGTGGACTCAAGGGTCCCAGGTTCGATTCTGGTCAAGGGCATGTACCTTGTTTTGCAGGCACATCCCCGGTTGGGGGTGTGCAGGAGGCAGCTGATTGATGCTTCTCTCTCATCGATGTTTCTAACCCTCTATCCCTCTTCCTTCTTCTCTGTAAAAAATCAATAAAATATATATAAAAAAGAAAAGAAAAGTACCTTAATGGAATTAAAAAAAATAAAAACAGGAGAAGGTGTACCCTTTCTGCTGAAATGCCTTCTAACATTCTGAAAATGGAATCTATCAGGTATTTTCAGTGAACATTGTTAATTACAGTAGGGAGCTAGAACTTTATCTTCTGTGTAGATACAATGAAATTTAGCCACAGGTAACCTGAATTTCTTCTGTGGGGGCAAATCTTTCCTTGAGTACCACTTGTTTTGGGAAGTGTACCAAAAGTGTGGGGAGTTACTGGTCCTTCAGAAGGAAGATGAATAGTTAAACGTGTCTCTACGAGAGGGGGGCCAGGTAGCCTGGTATGTTTGGACTGTAGTGCTAGCTCTGTGCTATTTGAGGCCTTCCCTGCACAGCGCGTCAAAAACTTAGTAGACTTCTCTTTCTGACCCAGATGGCTGCAGAATGATGGGCTTTTCTGTCTACCGAGCTGGAAATCCTCTAAAGTTAGCTTCTGATAGTGCACATATTGCTCACATTCTTATCAACAAATCACAGGAGGGAAACTGATGTGGGGTCACTTTATAATACACAGGAGGGAGAGGGCCCTCTGTCCCATAGTATTCTCTCCCATCTCTAATGTGCAAACTGTTGGCCAACTTCACCATGCAATCTGATGCTCTACGGTATTCCGTTATTTACTGTTCACACATTAGTTATCCCTTAAAGAAGACTGTTTGGTCAGGAACTGTTCCTCACACATGTGGAAGCTTTCTCTGTGCCTAGCACAGGTTTGGAGACACAAAGGAGACACATACTACTCATAAAACTGAACTAAAGGGCCGATCCTGTTACCTGCAAGAATTGTAATAGGAAAACTCACGGGGGCTCTGTGGTTCCTCGGTTCCCGTGCGTAGGAGAGCTCGTAGATTTCATCCTCAGTGTAATAGAGATCAAGAGATAACTGTGGATCAAAAACAACAGGGTTACCTGCTAGGATGTTGTATTTCTTTCTCTCTTGGTTCTTCTACTCGAGTGATTTACTCTTCCAGGCTCTTAGTAGTTCGTTTTAAAAATTCACAGGAGGGCAATGGGGCAAGCATTCTTTTTTTTGCTAAAATGTTTTCAAATTTTGGACAAATCTCAAGATGCCCTCATTTAAACGACAGTTTTATCTGTAAGCCTTTATGGGTAATGTAGGCCCTGTGTGGCCAAATGGTCCACACCTCACTTGTTCTTCCCCAAAGCAGACAGACATGATCTGGAAGGACAATTTGTGTGGTCTGATACTATTAAAATTGAGCTTCAGGAGATACAGAGACTTGGCTTATGTATATTTTTTTTTCTGGTAAGAACATTCAGCTTTCATCACAGGATTTGTGATCCCCCAAAGTTAGGATTCTGTACATTTTTCCACAGAATTTGTCTAAGGCCAAGACCAAGGTCACCTGGCCATTAGAGAAAGGGCAGGCTTAGAACCCTAGCTGGGTGCAAAGCTCAGGCCCCATTGGAATCATCCTGTGAGGTAGGAAGAGGCTATCATTATTCCATTCAGCCAAAAAGGCACATTAACAACTGTATAATTTTAGAACTCAAAGAAGTTAGAAGTCATCTCACAGAATAATCCTGATTTTACAGAGGAGGAAACAGGATTTGGAGTTAGGTGCCCACAGTCACAGAACCTGGTGAGCTACAGAACTGCTGGGCTGGGAGGGAGTTCATCTGCTCTCCCCCTGCACCTGAAGTGCACATCCTGGTCCTTGCACCAGTGTTTGCCTTCCCTTAGCGCGAACACTTCCAGGAACAGGAATCAAATAATGAACCTGGTTTAGTCCCCATCTCTTACCAAACCTCATTCCTGATCTGCTCTCAGCTCCTCCCAGAGAGCTTGAGGGCTGACTATTCTTGCAGGAAGCGGGGAACATTTCCAGGAGTCAGAAAGGCATGCTGCTTTAGAGGACAGCTGCTACGGTCCTACCTCCTGGGTCTGAATCCAGGCTCTGCTGCTTATTAATGTCTGGTCCTCTGGAAAATTATGCCTTTGTGCCTCCGTATCCCCATCCATAAAAAGAGGATAAGAGCAGTATCTACATCCTAGTTTGTATGAGGATTAACTGGGCTAATATTTGGTAAGGTGCTGAGTGATGCCTGGCACACACAAAGTGCTCGGTCATCGTCTCCCAGGTGAGCCTCACCGTCAGCAGGTGCACCAAGTCCTTGTTGGCCTCCAAGGGCGGGGCCACCTCTTGCAGCTGGACCAGTTCGTTGATATGATTATAAAGGGCCAGCAGCTTGTGGACGTTCACCTTCCCATCCTCTAGGTAGTCGGGCATGGCTTCGTACAGGGAGATGAGGTCCTTGAGGTGCACCCCCAGGATGGGGATCTTGAAGTGGGTGCACTCCCCATAGGCTCGCCGGTAGTTGTCATAGTTTCTGCAGGAGGACAGCAGCTCAGTCATCTCACCCAGGACCTAAAAAGCGGAAGAGGAGACCCCATCACTGCCCCTGCGAGGCAGGTTGTATTGTCTGCAGTAGCCACCTCGTCTGCTTTCAGCCTCTACCATGACTGCACCCCACCCCTAATCTGTTGGGAAGGAGTGATTCATCTGAAAGGTGCAGATCATGATCCCTAATGAAGACTGCAGCTTATGTCAGAAGGCTCAGAGAGTATTTACCACACAGGTGTGCTTTAGTTGATTCTGCAATATAACTGGGAAACTTCAAATGAGGCCTGATTTATTGCTTTTACATGTATTCTTTTAAAAAACACATAAGGACCTAATATGAAAGTCAAAAAGGTACAAGAGTATACCAAGACTAACGTGTCCCTCTGACCTCCGTCCTGAAGCCACGTATTTCCTTTCCCCAGTGTCTTCCGAGTCCTTCTAAACCAGAAGGACATTGCTTAACATCTGCAATGTGGTCCTGGACGTGCTGCAGTGCTGCTGGCCTGGGGAGAGCACCAGAGCCTCAGTGTCGTGCAGCTTACTCTTCCCGCTGCGCTCCGGGCCTCCTCTCAGTGACCCTCAACATGGGCCTTTGTCCAGGAAGCAGGTGACATTCCATCTGCCCACTGAACTGACCCGGAGAGACTGAATAGACCAGACCAATTCCCAGGGAAGGACAGGCCGAGGAGGCCGAGGACCCACCCCTCCCTCGCCCTGGGAGGGGCAGGGCTGCTCCAGCACAAAAGGCACAGCGACCGCCTGCTGCAGGTCAGCCAGGCGTTCACAGAACCCCGTTCCCCACTCGTGCTGACCAGCTTTGTCAGAAGCAAAGACGGGAAGTAAAGACTGTCTGCAAACCATGTTACAACAGAAAATTACCTTTTTAAACACTACGCCACACATCCTTTTAATAAAATTGCGGCCTAAGTAGTTCCATTTCTGTCCAGGGAAGAGCCTGAGGTTCTGGATTAGCCTCAGCCACTGGGCTGGCGGGCCCTCCTCCTCACACATCTCTAGCAAACAGTGCAGGGGCATGAGTAGGGAAGGTGCTCACCGATGAGAGACAGACAGCAAAAATAATGTATTTTGTTCTCCTTGGAAGGTGAAATGAACCCCTGGGGGACACTTTCTTTGAGCTGGATTTAACTGAGGGGCCAGCAGCTACAGACAAGGCACACTGGTGAGACCCCGAGCTGAAGAGGAGCGAGCTTGAATCTTATAAATGAAGTGACACGAAGGCATGTTAGTCTCTGTGGCTTTCCTCTGTCACCTCTGAGGCATGGGCTGGTCTCAGCAGAACTCTTAGAGAATTGTGAGGTGACCAGACCATTGGGAGGGATTGAGCCAGCATCGTCATAGCCAAGCATTGCGAGCAGGGCTGATTAACTGGGGAAACAGATGAGGCCACGAGGCACAGATGTCTCTCCCTAAGAAGAGAGTCTGCACCAGTTTGGGAGGAGTGGGGTTTGGGATTAGGAAGGGAGGGTTGGTCCTCTTAAATAGGTGAAAATCTCAAAGAGCAGTCATCTAATTCATACCACACAGCTGCTCTGATGCCTTCGGTGTACCATTGTGGCTCATAACAGCCTTTAGAAGGATTAACATTGATCCTGTAAAATCTAAGAATGTAGGAAAATGCATTGGATACTTGGGAAAAATATTCCTCAATGAACACTATTACAAAATGGCACCTGAAAAGCTTATTTCCAATTATCTGGGAAAATTCAACTATCCAGAATGTCACTCCAAGGGATCTGGAGAGCCAGGGTTTCGATGTGTCCCCATATAAGTGTACTTGACATGCAGATGGAACCACCGGTCCTTTGGGGAAAACATTCTGGGTAAGGGAGAAAGTGTTAAAGATCGTAACAGAGTCCTGGCCGGTTTGGCTCAGTGGATAGTGTTGGCTCTCAGATTGAAGGGTCCTGGGTTTGATTCCAGCCCTGGTTGGGCATGTGCAGGAGGCAACCATCAGGATGTCTCTCAATTGATGTCTCCCTCCCTCCCACTCTCTCTAAAAATCAATGGAAAAATCTTCTGGTGAGGATTATCAACAGAATGAACCTTCAGTGGCATAGAAGCATGGGAGGGAGGCGCATATTTCACCTCACCAGTGGGGACCCTGACAGCGACAGGGAGACTGAGTCACAGTCACTCCGTGGGTTTCCTTGGGGTTTGCTTCCTTGGTATTTTGCCCAGTTGACGGGATGGTGTGGTTGGCAGATGCTTCCTGGGTTACCCCCGGAAGGAGGAAAGGGCGCTGTCCCAGGCATGTGCTGAGGCTTCAGAAGAGACAGTAGCACTGACCTTGTTGATTTCGTGGGGGACGTGTGAGCTTGTCTCCTTGAGCCTGGAGATGGAGCTGTGACACAGGCCGCCTATCACAGCCATCAAAGTATTGAAGTTCTGCAGTTGGTGGAGCTTCTGTGACACACAAAACAGGTGAGAACAGTCACTGAACATGCCTGTTACATGCAAGCTCAGAGGCCGCCCTCGTCTCTGGGCCTCATCTTCCTTATATTGTCGAGCACTAGCAACCAGGTGCTGCAATCTCCTGTTCCTGTCTCCCCTCAGGCTTAATCCAGACCACGAGGTCCCAAGTCTGGCAAGGCGTCATGTCTCCCTCCCTTTGGTGGTCCTGGACCACCTACATCCGTGGTTTCTAAAAATCACCCAAAGTACCTGTTTGTTAGCACAAGTTTCTGGACCCAAGTCCAGATGTTCTGATTGCCTGGAGGATCTGTGCTTTTAATATCCCATTAGTTAATATTGGAGCAGGCGGTCCGTGTACCATACCTTGAGACACACTGGACCATCTAGTACTGGACAAATAAGCATCATCCTATATATCTTTCGCACTGAATGAACCCATTTTATTTTTTAGGACCAAGTGCCAGTGCCTATATTGGTCAGTAATTGGGACAAAGAAGCTAGAATCTCTGGGGAATTTCAAATACATGTTCATAGAACTGTAGGTCCCTGAATAACGCCATTTCATTCAACGTTGTTTCATTATTATGTTGATGAAGTGCCATGTCAATTAGCCTATTAAGTCAATGTATTTATATGAATCTATTAAAACTGGTTTCATTACACATCATAGTACCTACTGATGGCATTAAGTGAGAACTTAGTGTACCGTTTCCTCTTATCAAATACTTATATGCTGCCCCTCAAACAGGCAGCCCAGACATTTAACAGTGTGGGCTTGAAGACCTGAGACAACTCCAGCCTCAAGAAAACTTGGACTTGCCCTTTCTTTGTCAGGGGCCAGATTTGAGAAGACCATGTAGGCTGGTAAGCACCTTCTAAGAAATGTTAAATATCTAAACAGATCTAAAACCGTATCCCAAGCCCTGAGTCGGTCCTCTCCATAGTGCTCTTGTATGGGAACCAGGAAAGTTGCCATACCTAGACCCCAGGACAGTTCAAGGACACTAACCCCACTGTGACTCAGGAGGGGAAAACTTGGCTGTGGGAGGAGGGGAAAATTCATCTCAGCCCAGGCCACACTCCGACTCCGCCACTCACCTGAGCCACCTGGATGAACTTAATGAAGACTTCAGCTCGGAGCTGCGGGGTGGGGCGGCTGAGCACCATCAGCTGCACCCACTGGGAGATGCCGTTGCACAGGGCTATGGACCGCTCCATGGTGGGGTTCTCCTTCACACAGCTGTTCACCACGTAATTCTGATAGTCGGAGAACTGCGGGAAAAGGACCCCATCAGCACTGCTGCTCTGGTGTTGAGGCATTTGAGGGGCACATCACCTCTTTTCAGTTGATGGCTCGGACCTGCTATGGGACCGAGGAGCCCACCTCTCCTGTACGTCCTCTACTTGGCTGACAAAAATGGTGGGAAGGAAATCTACCCACAGCATGGTCTCTACACCAAAAGTCATTAGGCCTACATGGATGTGTACTAATTCATCCAACACATGAGTTAATTCAAATACTGTATTTGGGTGGATATTGGTACTTCTAAAGAATAGAAGAAAAATCTCAGGACTAATCCCACCTCTGCTGCTGCAGTTAAGGGAAAAGAGTTCATAAGACTTACTCCTCTCTGTACTTCCTTTCTCTTGTCTCTCCTCCCTCTCCCCCAGCTGTTTTCTTACCTTAAGAATGGGATGATAACATCTGCCCTATCTAGCACATGAAATTGTTAGGAAGATTAAACAAGGTTAGATATGAAACCACTTTAACTTTTTCAAGTGCTACATCCATGTGAGGTGGTGCTAATAGGATAATTACTACCTTCATCCTGAAACAAACCTGCCTGAATTTAATTTGAACTTGAACAGAGGCCAAGTGAGTCGGGTACATGAAACCTGCTTAGCTAATTCCATGACCATAGTTTCCCAGCTGGACAATAGCACTGACTGTGGTTGACACTCAAACAGCATATGGGAAGCAGATGTGCCAGAAGATCGCTGTAGAGGTGGTGACTGTAGCTATGGCGTCCTTGTCCCAAACAGTCCTGCTCAATACGATACCCAAAGGGAGGCGCTCTGGGCATGTTGGCGCTGCTCACCATGTATTCACAGTGTGGCAACAGCATGAGGGGAAGTGATGGTACTTTTGAGGGAACGGTGTAAGAGCCACTGAGCTATCCGCCATGCTGCCGGCCCACAGCTGCAGAAGCTGTGTAAAGGTGTAGCCTTCCACATCTGGGTCCCTGCGCGACTCGTGTTACATATGTCCTGTGAGCAAAAGGTACACTTTTGCTTTGTCGGGCCACTAGGATTGTGGGGGCGGAGCTGGGGGGGGGGTACTTCAGTATATATTAGTCCTGCCTGACTAGGAATACACTGATGAGAAACAGCCTAAATAACATAAATGCAAGTGAACAGAGCCCTATTTCACCGTGCTGTGATTACTCACAGGGCGAGAACTCTGAGTAGGACCAAAACTACTCCTTAGTAGACACACATGAAGCAAAAATCTTACAGAAAATTCCTGTGACTCATTCCAGTGAACTCATTTATATATTCCTCCCACTACAAATATAACACTAAATTTACTTGTTTTTTAAAAGAATTATCCCAGTAATCTCACCCCAAGTATTACAATAAACAGGAAATATCAAATGCCATCAGTTCACAGCGGGGAGACATGTCCCTCTGGTCCCATATGGAGGGGAAACTGCTTAGAACCGTGTAGGAAGAACCACGTCCCCAGGCAGCCGTCTTCTCTGAGGGACTGTGCCATTCAAAAGCCAGGAAGGTTCCAAAGGATGTGCTCCTCTGCCAACAGAGCACTGCCCCGCCCTCGGGAGCACGGGCATAGCATCCCTGTTCTGCACAGGGTTTCTTGCTCCTGCCAGCTGGGCCCCAGCACAGCGCAAATTTTCAGTGTGATAATGGCTCCTTTCAGCGTCCCTCTCATGATGGGAAGGCACTGCCAAATGGAAACTCCCCAGGTAGGGCCTCCCAGCAAGTCCCCTGGTGCTGTGAGGGGTGCTGTGAGGGGACTGGGGCCTGTGCAGAGTCCCGCTGGGAGACTAATTTCCAAAAGGGATCTGGGAGGTTCTTGGCTGGCTGGGCAAACCGATGTATGAAAACAGATGTCAACATGATGGGAGGAAAGATGAAATAACCTCTGTCACCTGGTTGCAGGACTCCTTTCAAATAGAACCAGGCTCTACCTAGAGGGTTTGGCTAGTGTGGTTAGAACGTCAGCCCATGGACTAAAAGGTCCTGGGTTCGCTTCCGGTCAAGGGCATGTACCTCCGTTGCAGGCTCTCTCTGGTCCCGATTGGAGCACATGCGGGAGGCAACCAATCTCTCTCTCTTTCTTTCTCTCTCTCTCTCTCTCTCTCTCTCTCTCTCTCTCTCTCTTCCCCTCTCTCTGATGTTTCTCTCTGTCTCTCTCCTTCCCCTCCCCTCTCTATAAAGATCAATAGAAAAAAAATCCTTAGGTGAAGATTAAAAAAGAAACACACAAAAAGAACAACTAATAGAAGCAGGCTCAGTAAGTTGGTGCTGAGTGACTGAGACAGGCATGTAATTCCAGCCCCAGCTCTTAATCTAATAAGCTGTGTGACCTTGTCGAGCCACCCCCTGGCCCTCATCCCCTCTGGGAAACACAGGTCACTCTAAGAAAGGAATCCAGCAACTAGGCAGTCTCTATTTTTAGAGCAAAGCTGAAGACCGTTTTGGGGTAGGGGCAGGGCTGAGTGAAGGTGCCGTTCCCCAGGCAAGTATATTGGTCAGTGAGGGTCTGCTAGACTTGCCATGTCGACAAGGTATCTCATGTGGCACCAGTGTTCTTTGGCATCCTGTATGGAGACTTAAGGAGCAAGTTTGGATCAGCTAAGTTTATCTCTAGAATCAACAGCGACGGCTGGGCCATGTCAGCACCACTTCATGGATTTAGGTATATTCTGGGCTGGACCAGTAACATCTACTTTATTTTGGCATGTCCCACAGCCATTCACACCTACTCTAGAATGAACCCAAAGTCTTAGAGGATATCTCCATTTTGGGGGTAGGAAAACGAAACAATAAAATTTCTGACAACCTAATGACACACAGGGTTAAAAAGTTGTGTGTGTGTGTGTGTACACTCACATATACATGTATGCCCACTGTATTGTCTCTTGGGGGTGGGGTGGGCATGGAGGATGGAGGGGGAGGGACTGCCCAGGAATTCAGAGAACTGGTTCTCTGGATGGTACAAAGTCTAACAGGAAGGCCCACCAGCACTGAGGGCCTGTGGGAGGTGAACAGGCTGCTGTATTTCTCTGCTTATCTTCAGAAATGCCCAGGGGAGCTTTCCCCTGCCCCTTGGGTACATACGGAGATCCTCCGGAAGGACTTGAACTCCAGGTAGGTGAGATGCTCTGACAGCTCCTCCGGTTCCAGGTGGTCAAAGAGCAGGGAGACTTTCCGTTTCTTGCTGGTGTTCGATTTTATCCTTTGAGTAAGTTTTCTGGACCAGTCACGGGCATTGCTTTTGTGGGTAAACGTGAGAGAGAGAAGATAGGGAAAGAGAATACATCAAAATTGCTTTGGAATATAAGTCAGTCCAGTTTTGCATGAGAATATACAAAGAACCATTAGCTCACTTTCCTTGGCCAAAACAATGCCTCAACAGAGTTTTCCCAAATCAACTTGTTCTATGGCAGCAAGGAGGAAGCCTGGCTGGTTTCCTGCGAGCCTTTAGAATGCCCGTGGGAACTGGGGGAAAGGTGTTCAAGGCCGTGGGAAATAGGGTTCAAGCATTAGCCCCAGTTTCCTGGTCTTCAGTCCCGGCATGCCTGCTCTCTCTGTGCCTACTCGATGTCCTATCACTCTCATAAGGGTCATGAGGACTCTAACTGGTTGGAAATCTCAAGGTGGGAGGGTAGTTTTCATGCTGGAAGGGCACAGGGAACCTGGGCAAGGAGATGTCATGCTGCAGGGGGTCATGGGGAGGAACACTGAGTGACTGCTGGCATTTCCCTCCACTTCCCCAGCTGATGTCCCCAAGAGAGCCTAGTGGCCGCCTCCCATTTTCTTGTAACCAACCCATGTATGGCTGACTCAGCATGTTTCCTGCACTAAGGAAGCAAACGGAAAAGCCGGTTGAGAGGCAACAGATTGCAGATGTGCGTTTCCCAAACTGATATTCCTGAGAACCTTGTCTCTACAGAGGGTTCTGTGGTCCAATGACTTGGGGAGGTGCTATAAGTTCTGGAGCCCCTTGTCCAATGAGCATTTTACAGACTCTGAGATGCACTGCAAACTTTGCAAGTTTACCTCACTATTTCTCACTTATATCTGGTCAGGCTGTATCTCACGGAGTAATTCTTAAAGAGCAGACTGTGGGAAATATTGGTAGAGGAAAGTCACACAGGCATTATACTGGGACAAGGAGATTAGGGGTTGAGAAGTGCCCCGGGGCCTAGGTTCTGATCCTTTGGAAATTGTTACTTGCAAATCTCTTGTATCTTTTGCGTTGCATTATTCTAAGTAGAGGTACAGAGAATCCAAAGTGACAAATTGATTTATTGGGAACCATGACATGTGACGTTTACATGTCTGCACGGCTGTGACCCAGTGCACTGAGCTTGTGTCCGGCCACTAGCTTAGCATGCTGTGTGACCCCACACGAGCCAGACAACCTTGCTGAGTCGGTTTCCTAGGATGTTGGATGAAAGAATCTCTAGAATTCCTTTCAGTTGCAGAAGTCTACATTCTAAGGATCTGCACTATTGTGAAATAAAGTAGCTGCTCTGTGAAAATTCTAGCATGCCGTGTGTGCACCCTCTCCCACCATGTTTCCCCAGTGGGCTGACCTCATAAATAAGAAATCCAAGAAGTAGCGGGAAACAGCCCTGCGATCTCTCCCAGCTCCCAATCGAATTCTGCGCGTCTTTCATAGACTCCACATGCTAGATGCCCTCTGCTCAATGCATTGTCGCAGGCCCTTCCCCATTTCCAAGTTCAGGGCCTCCAGGCATGAGCTGCCCTCCCGAGTGTACTTAGTCACCATGCTTTCAGTTTCTCACAATGGGGACACGTTTGAGTCACTGTCTTGCTACCTGATTGCTTTTTGACTGGGTCTTACATTGCTTCTGCTCGTGAGAATTAGTCACCCACAGCTTTATCACCAGGGGCGTCTCTGCTTGCTTGTCAAATGTCAAGCTTTTCACCTTGGTGAGGTGGTTTGAACCTGCCTATCGGAGGGGCCTCTCCCAGCAGCAGAGCCGCAGCCCCAGCCGGGCGTCCAGGTCAGCGGAGCAGAGATGCCTCCACACCCTGGCACTCACATTTGAGTTGTGTCGATCAGACGGCAGTGTAACTCCTCCCCGCTAGCCTTCACCAGCTCCTGGAACTCCTCCATGGTGTTTGTCAGGCTGGTGTCCATTTTAAACATGGTCCAGAATTCCGTTATCCAGTACCTGCGTGGCGGGGGTTAGAACACAAGCCAAAGGGAAGGCCAGAGTCACTGGTGGGTTCTCCCCACAAAGAGGACTGACGGAAGGACAGGTGGCTTTGCCCTTCTCTCCTCCTGGGAACATGGGATATATCTTCCTCACACAGAACATGATGAGTGGGGGCGGGGGATGGGGGGAGGGGAGAGAAGAAGACCACCTGTCTGCAGCTCTGTGCCCCGCCTCGTGTGGAAGGCTTGGAGAGGATAAGGTGTCTCATAGCCATGGCAGGTCTAGGCACAGCCATGCACATCAGAGATAATCATAAATAAGACAATTACAGACAAGCCGGATGTCCCTAGATGGGCATGTGTCTGTAAATTACACTTCATCAGGTCTCAGGCTGTTATATGGCCATTAAAAATAATACATACAAAGTTTTTCATGACTGAAGACATTTTCAATGAGATTACAGTTAAGTGAGAACAATAGAATAGGAAATTTTATATGTTTTTGAATCTCAACTGTGATTTAAAAATCTGCTTGGAAAAAAGATGAAGGGAAAACGCCAGAACAGGTAGTTGGTTATGAGTGATTATTACTACAGTCATGTTCTTTTCTGCATTTTCAAAATGAACTAATATGGGCTATATTACTTTTATGATTCAGACTAAAAACAAAGAAGATAACCCTCTCCCTATGTCGTTTGATACCAAAATACTTGTAAGACTGAGGAAAGCCTTGGCGTCAAACATTAAGCTCAGGCACACCAGGAAAAAGGAACTGCGCTCCATTTCTAGTCCCAACTGCCCTTCCAGGCTGCCTAGAGGTGATCCACAGAAAGACGTCAGGAAGGGGAAGGCAGGGGCACGAGGAGGAACTAGATCCCCTCGCTTCAGCCTTTCGTTTCAGCCCAGGCCACACAGACCCACACGCATGCAGAAACCTCACCTTACAAAGTAGCAGATCTTCAGGCACAGCCCTGGCGACTTCTTGGCCCAGGCATCCTTATACGTGGGCTGTGGTTAAGGCAAATGGAGCTTTTGCGAAAGCAACCAAACAGCTTCTCATCTGTGCAAGTGTTTGCCAAAACCAACCCCCTCCCGAAATAAATTTCAAATGAAAATGTATCCTTATCTCTCCGGCCATAGATAAAAACCAACTTGGAGTGTGCGGCTGTATGTTATTATCACCTACAAGGGTGGCGTGGTGACCATCTAGCTCACGCTGAAATGGCGGTGGGAGGAGGCCACAGCGTCTCCTCTGCAGAAGTAGAGCTGGGAAGTCCATGGCAGGGAAAACCCTGTGCAGGTGACTCTAAGAAGTGCCAGAGGGGCGAGGACCTCCTGCCCGGGACCAGGGGACCAGGCGTCCAATGAGACCAGTTAAAGAGAGCAGCTCCTCTCACCTTTTACGATGCTTCTAGTAACTGATAAACAATTGGTGCCGTGAATTAGAGGAGAGGGGGGAGGAACAACTATTCAGATACAGTGTCATGACAATAATAGGAAAATGATCATATGTGCCTGGAGGATGTTAGTAGGTTGACCTTGTAAGTTGGATGGCAAGTCGGACAAAGCCATGTGAATGATGTGAATAAAGCCAAAATACAATCAGAGACATGGTAAGGATCCGATCCATCTGGAATATTCCATGAAATGGTGCCATCCTAAGAATATGAAAGAATAGCAGATTCCATCAAGTACATATGTTGAAGAGCAGCGACTGTCAGCCTTTTTCACCTCATGGTGCACATTGACTGATTCCTAAAATTCTGCAGTACACCAAAAAATGTTTTTTTTTGCCAATCTGACAAATAAAAAGGTATAATTTAAATTCATCCACACTGGACAATTATTGTTGTGTTGGCTGTTGTCTTTTTTTTTTTTTTTTTTTTTGGCAATCTAAGGAAACAGAAGTCAGAGCTCCTGGCTAAAAGTCAGGTATTGCATGTTTTAAAAATTCTTGCAGGGCATCGGTTGAAAATTGCTGCTCTAGAGCTTAGATGGAAAGAATATTCACTTAAAAGAAATGCAAAATCCAATCCAGAGGCGAATCTGGGCAGGCCCTACCATCTTCCGCAAACAGAAGGAGCAAGCAGGCCATGCAGGCTGTGTGCCCTGCAAGACTCCGCCTTCTTTCTCATTGAAAAACTGCGCCATAATAACTGCCATGCAGGTCTCAGTGACCTGCAGCTGGGCCCCTGAGGTAAAACCCGGGAGAAGCCGGCAGAGATCTCCAATAACCAGGACAGGAGCGGCCTTCCTTCAGTGGGAGCGCACACTGTACCCCCGCAAAACTCGGAGGCAACTACAGCAAAGGAAAGCCAGCCCAAGTCATGTTTTTGAGGTTTTTATTAGGAAGGCGCCTGTCCCTTTTGAGATTTTATATGTCTGGAAAGCTTAAGAATATATTAGAATGGTAGCATGGACACTCCAATTTGGAATATATAATTAATTGTGGTTTTAAATTGAAATCTTATTAAGTTTATGCATTGCTTTGGTTCCAAACATCTAAGATAATGTTAGCTTTCCTGTGTATAACCTTAATCTAGTAGAGTTATAAAAACTATTTCGAATTCAGCGAAGCCCTTGAAGTCTTTAAAAATAAAGTGTAAAAATCGTAATTGTTTAAAACCATTGGGAGTATTTAATTAGCATTTTCCAAATTAACCAAAAAATTTTCAAGGCCCCTTAAAAGTATTTGGTGGGATACGTGAGCCTTATAGAGAGAATAAGACTCGTAAGCTGAAACCGGCTCCCTAAAGGAGAAGGATGGCTGTGAAATTTGTATTTTCAATACATTTACTCTAATTTTAAAAACATGTTTTAATAGATTTACTGCTTATAAAATCTGCCTCTGACGGCACCAAAACAAAGCCACACCCACATCAACAAAGGAAATAAAAATTAAAATAAGCCCAGCCAACTGGCAAACTTCACGGAGTAACAGTTTCTGATGCCGGCCTTTCCTTGGGCCTGAAAGGGAGGAGGGCAAACGAGATGACTTTACATGTCTTGACGCCACATCGCTAAGAAAATGCATCCCCGGATCGCAAAGCGGTTCACGCAGAAGGCACATTTTAGATAGATACGTCTTAGAGTCTATATTTGACCAACTTGTTGAAAGTTGTATTCTTCCTTTTTAATAAGGAAGGCACAAAAACCAATCTACTTTAAAACAACTAAATGGACATATAAACATGGTGCCCTTTATGCGGAGTTTATCTTCCCCTGGTGGTTTCTTATCCTCTTTAAATGGGGGGCGGGTTGGGTCTGCAAACTCAGTGGTCTATAGTTAGGGGCTGAGCCTCTGGGCATGCGGGATGCCAGGCAGGATGCCAGAGCTTCCCAAGGCCATCAGAGCCGCGATGCATGGCAGAGGCAGGCAGCCCCACGTGAGGCAGGGTCCCTGCTTTCTCACTCGAGAAGCTGGAAGCCAATGCTGATGACACAGGCCAGCAGCAAGAGGCTTGGGCGCCTGCGCCCTTGTAAACGTCCCTGTTGCTGACAGTTCAGGCCCAACCTCTCTTCCTTCCCTTCACGGCTGGTCCTGTGCCTGGGAAGTACTGGGAAGCAGTTCTGACTGTGCTCTTAAGGCATCTGAACTATTCAAAGCATGTTTTATTTTTTTTTCTCTCCTCTTTTTTAAACAATGGAAAAGCAAGAAACCATCTGAGCTTATTTTACTAACAATTCTATACCTCCAAGCCCGAACAGGGAAACTAACTGTGAAGACAAAATAGTTTGCCTTCCATGTTTAACCTGGGTTTCAATGATGGGAAATCCTACTTCATATTCCCTTCTTAGAATCCCTCCCCCAACCCCAGACTTGAGCAAAGCCCAGGTTTCTCACTAAAGGTCCTGACAGACACAGAAAAAGTTATCTCAGTGTTTTGCATCCACAGCAGTGCAGCAATTCATTGAGCCTTCCTATGAGATGGCCACTGAGCTAAGCTCTAGAGAAACAAAGATAAGTACGCCATTGGTTCCTGCCCTTGAGGGGACACAGTTTCCTGGGGGAGACAATTCGTTAATAGATAAGTTACAATATGGTGTGTGTATAGGTTAAAACTGTATTGATCTTGTCTTAAAGTAACTTGTAATTTAATTAATTTTTCAGCACCCTTGCAAAATTCCATATTACTAACACAATTCAAACTACAGCAACTAGACACAAAGGTTTTGAGTTTTCCTTAAATGTCGTCTATAAATACCAGAGAATATAGGTATTACATATTAAAACTTACAAACTAAAGTTCAGGCCGATCAATGTATTTAGCGAACAGAATAGAATGAAAAGCCCCTCAAGGCAGATGACACCCAGGCAGACACAAGAGACACACTGACCACTTACGGGACACAAAACGAGAGTCACGGGAATGAAATAGATTTTCACATCGATTGCACTATTTTAAAGCATCAGATGTATTTTCCAAGGGGGAGGGTGGGGAGGTCAGGAAAGATTTCACTGAGGGTCAGGAAAGAATTTGTTAGGCTCGCAGCAAGGAAAAGGCGCTCCAGGCTCAGGAACTGGGTGAGGACCTGTGACAGTCAGGGTGTTGAGAAGCTCAGTGTTGAGGGGAAAAGGTTTCTTTAAACAAAAAAATTTATTTTAAAGAGAGGAGAAGGGAGAGAGAGAGAGAGAGAGAGAGAGAGAGAGAGAGAGAGAGAGAGGGAGAAACATCGATGAGAGAAATATCGATTGGCTGCCTCCTGCACACCCCTACTGGGGATGGAGCCCACAGCCTGAGCATGTGCCATGACCAGGAGTCAAACCAGAGACCTCTTGGTTCCTGGGTCCATGCTCAACTGCTGAGCCATACTGGCCGGGCAGGAAGGGTTTCTGGGAGCTGCAGGACAAAGCAGGAGAGACACTGAATTGGATCAGACCCTGGAGGGCCGTCTCCTGGCAACTGAGGAGTCTGACGTCACCCCCTAGTGGGAAGAGGCTCTGAAGCAAAGGTTACCCCCCTTTTTAGGAAAGTAACTTCAGAGGATGACAACAAATGGGAGGTAGGTGAGAAGACCCTGGGACTATGGCCGTCCGCATGGAATTGCAGAAGAGAAACCAGAGGAGAGTCATTTCTGAAGTCAAAACCCTGGGATTGGGTGCCGTCCTGAAGGCGGTGAGAGGCGGGAAGGAGTCGATGGTGCTTCTGATGTGGTTTAGGCCACTGAGCGGGTGATGGCACCATTAATTGAAACTGAAACTGAAAATATAGGTGTCAAAGCAGAGTTAACGGGTGGTAGTTGGGGAGAGAGGGTGGTGAGTTAAGGAGTTAAGTTTTGAACATATTAAAATTGATGTACCTACAGGGTCAAACTAGTCCAAACTTTTTAAAGAAATGGCTTGAGTTAGAGAAATACAGACTCAAAAGTCATCAACATAGAGGAATGGTGGTGAAAATCTGAAAATCCGGGGAGACATCATCGCCCAGGGAAGGTTGAGGAGAGAACAAGAGGATGCTATCTGACAGTTCGGTAGTTCGGAGGCCCTCAGAGAAGTTGCTGGGCGGAGAGCTGGAGGGGTGCTGGGAGGAAGGAGAGCCAGCAAGGTGCCTTCCGGAGCCCTGGGGGGTGGGTTTGGAGAGGTAGGCGTGTCAGCAGTACCCAGGGCTTCTGAGAGGTCAGCGTAAACTATGATGGAAAAAAGCCATTGGGAGCTTGCTGGTGACATCAGAGGAAAGTTTGAGTTCAGGGGTGGGGGCCACAGTTGGAGTGGGAGGGAGCTGAGAGATTGGAGAGCATGGGTGCAGACTATTTTAAGAAGTTTGTGCATCAAATTTCTAACCCTAACAATGGAATGAAGGGGAGGCAGGGATGAGAGTTTATTTTTAGGTTGGAGGCATTTCGAGGTGTTTTAGGCTGACGGGCAGGTGCCACTGAGGAGGCAGTTTAAGGGTACAGGAGAGAGGAGGCCACTGATGGGGTAGACCCTGTGAGCAGGGGCAGGCAGGGCGGGAAGGGGAGAGGTGTCCATTCACCGTGTGGGTGGGCCTCCCAGGTACAATGTAGACCTTAGACCAACAAATAATCTTTCCAGTGAGAAATACTTCATCTCTGGCACTGTTTAGAATCGCTGGTACGTGGCGTTAATAAAAAGCAGACCAACTCTGAGCTGGTTTGATTATGGTTTTAAAATTCTCTGCAGACGAGACACCACCTATTACCTGCACCTCTTATGATGGGAACCCCTCCCAATGCCCCGCCCGGAAGGCACTGGAGACACCTCCTCTGAGAGGAGAGGTAAAGATATATGAGTGGAGGTGGGGAGGGCTGAAGGAGGTCAATGGAGGAACAAGGGGAACATACGTAATACTTTCAAAAATAAAAAAATTGTTCTTTAAAAAAGATATATAAGTGGGTTTAGAAAAGGGATTCGGTCTGATGGGTGTGTGTGTGTGTGTGTGTGTGTGTGTGTGTGTGTTCGCGCACGCACGCCTGCCGTAAGATGAAAAGGTAGGGTCAGGAGAGGTGGTAAAGATAAGAGCTGCAAGTCATGACTCAGAGCCAGGGATCTGGGCTTCGGGCGCTAAACAGTCTCATCCCACCCACAGGTTCTCTTCAGAGGCCACAGCTTACAGTGTCATCAGCGAGAGGGAGAGGGCTGGCAGTTCCCCACCCTACTCGGTCCACACCCCCAAGAAGGTCACAGACCAGCTGGGTTTGCTGCCTGAAGGAAAAGGCACCAGCAGACTCCAGTTGCTGTGGCACCAGGAAGCCTTGGCCAGAACCTGGGGAAGTTTCCAGAATTGGTCAGGGAAGCCAGAATGCATGTCATCACTTGAGTCATGCTTGCACCCTTGTCAATCTGCACTGCACAGGGGGACTGTGGAGTTGGATGAACTAGCCAGAGAAGACTGTTTGCGTGCTGATTTCTTTGACTCCTTCCCAGAGCAATCAGCATCAATAGCATCGCCCTGCCCAATCAAAGGTACGCATACACATGTATGTACATATGTACACACACACAAACACGCACACCATGCCCCTGAGAGGATGTGTGACATGTGAACACATTTACCACTCAGGATTATTCCAAATTAATCAAAATTAAAGGGTACTTCCGATTTCCAGCTACTCTTGAGCACTCCTATGGGGACTGCCAGCGGGGCTGCTAAAAGGATATAGGGCGATCACTTTTTGGAGCAGTTCCGCAGAGGAAATGATAACTCGGTGCATGGTCAGCACGACTTGCAGCAGTTGGTTACTTCGACACAGGTTTCCATCTGCATCTGAAACATAGAGAGCAGCATCTGAGTGAGGCCCCAGAGAGAAACCAGCGCTGACCAGCCCCCATTACACAAAGGTGCGGGCCCAATGCGGGTCTCCAGGCACAGTGCTTCTCTCCCACTGCCTCTGGCGCCACACTCCCTTCCTGCTTGTCTTTTCTTATCCTCCTGCTATATTCTCCCCTTCGCAAAATGTCCATTTTGATGCCCGTTAACCACCCACGGGGGAGGTGGTGGAATCTTGGGAAAGGGATAAAATTTGTACCAGCGCACCCGAAAGCAGAAGCAGAGCCAGGTTTTGTGGGGCCCAAAGTGCATATGATGGTGGGTCCTTTCTAGGGTCACAGTCAAAAAAGTATAGTGTTAACAGATTTCCGTTAAAATGCCTTACTTTTGTAATTTGGCCAAGATATGACCATCTGAATACGTGTCGAGGGCTCTCCCGTGGTGTGGAGGAACTCTGAAACAAGCTCCCTTAGTTTTATGGGCAGGCTGCCTCTGCATGACGATGAAGGAGGAAAACTATGGGGAAACATTACATTTGGAGATTATGGGTGAGTTATAAGTATCCATGGTGCTTTATATCCAAAAGCTTGGTTACCTAGATTTTTCCAAAGCCCAGCTGATGTCAATAAGATGCATTCTATACACTGGCATGGGTATAAAGATTCCTCTTGGAGGGCTTTTCAAAATCTTTTCAATAGTGATGGCATGAAGTACTAAGGGCTGTGCCGGTCCTTTGCTGCCAGACCTGCTCTCTGTCCTTCACCATGGACTGCATCACCAGTGCCAGCTAGCTTCCAGCTGTGCTCAGCCATGAAGAAGCGTCAGCAAGAGATGGGAGAAGAGAAGTCAGCCATGCCTTGGACCTCCTTTCTCTGCTCCGCACCACTTCCTAAAAAGAGCTGTAGGTCTCTCCCAGGAAGCATCCTGCTGGTTGGCCCCTCTGACTCCTGCTTCCCCTGGGATCTAACACTGCTCCTCTCCTTGGCCCTTGGCCCTCTGGCCCTGAGGGTAGCAATGACTTGTGGCTGTTGACAGTCTCTGGGTGCGACATCTGTTAATTCTACTTAATCTCTGTAAATAGCTCCTTTGTCTACGCGTCTTCAATTAAACAAACCATGCGAATTCTATTCTCTGTTGGGAACTTGATTAATTCAAGATACAATACCAAATGAAAGAATAAACATGAATTGCTTTATCATTGGTAGCTCTTTAAAATATGTTACACAAAAGGGGCTGTCATTTTCACTCTTTCCAAGTGTGCTGAACTGCAAGTAAAAGACATAGTGCACTTGGACTCAGGATTCAGAAGACCTCGCTCATCCTCAAAAAGATGACCTGAAGCCACAATTCATTGAGAAAATGTCAGTAAGCTGACAGGGTCACTCACCTTGCCATCACCAAATCCACTGATTTCCCACATTCCATTACTGCCTGCTGTTTCCATGGAGGCCTTTCTGAGGCCATGGCTTCCTCTGAGCTCTGGGTCTCCTTCCTCAAGGACTCTGATCCTGCCTGTTGTCTACTTTCTTCCTTACATCCCCCCCTCCCCTACTTTACTCCCACTGGCATTGAGATATGCATCAGACTCTCCTATTTAAAACACAACGAAATAAAACAAAACCTTAAACTGGCATCTTCTCTAGCTACCTCTCCATTTCTCTGTTCTCCTTTTCAGCAAAACCTCCCTGTCATCAATTTATCAACTCCTGTTCCTTCTCAACCATCCCATTCTGACTTCTAACTCCATCATTTCACTACATATTGTATCTTCAAGGTCACCAACTGGCTCCACTGAATCCTATAGTGCATGCCTCTGTCCTCAGCTTACTTTATGACTCAAGTTGTATTCAAGCCAACCCACGTTGACAACTCCCTTTCTTGGAACACTTTCTTCTCTTGGCTCTCATAACATCACACTTTCTCAAGCTCTTCTTCTGCCTCTTCTTCCTCTGCTGAGCTTTTAAATGTCACTGTGCTCTGTGGTTTATTCCTCCTACTTCTTTTTTTCCCCCTAACAATTTTTAAAATTTAAAACTTCTTAAAATTTAAATTAAAAAATTAACTGATTTTTTTCCTAAGTGAACTTATCTAGTCCTTTGGCTAAAAATACCACCTATGTGCTGATGACTGCCCAACTTATATCTCCAGCCCTGAGGTCCGAATTAGTCTGTCCAACACGCATGGCAAATCCACTCAGATGTCTGCCTTTAAATTTAACTCATCCAAACAAAACTCCTGACCTTCCCCCCTCCCCCTCGCCAAATTCATTCCTCCTCCACTTACTTTTCTTCATTTCAGCAAATAGCACCACCAACCATCCTCTTAAATAAAAAACCGAGGAGTCATCCTTCATGCCTCACTTTCTCTCATAGTCAATCCATCAGCAAGCCTCTGCTGTTTCCATGGGAGGTCTTTCAAACTCGACTTTCAAACTATGTCTCAAACCTGTCCATTTCTCTCCATCCCTGCCATTTTATTAGTTGTAGCCATGATCACAAGGCAATAACCTAGTTGGCCTTCCTGCTTCCACTCTATAGTCAATTCACACGGAAGCCAGGAACGAGCTTCTAAAACCCATGAATCAGGTCATGTGCTTAATATGCTTTAATGAGCTCCATTATACTGGTAATAAAACTCAAAATCCTTACAATGGCCAATGGAGCTCCACAGGTTCTAGCTCCTTTTATCATTTCCCACTTTATTTCCTGTTTCATACCCTATTACGACTCCTCTCCACTACTTATGCAATCAAGTATACTACAATTATAGAAGCAACTTTTCAACTCAGTATCTGACAATATAGTTTTCATGACGCAGCTTGCCCATATTCCCATGTAGAATGGTAAAGAGCAGGAAAGACTGTAAAATGTATTTGTAGGGCCTTAGAGTGGTCAAAGGAGCTATGGACACAGTCCCAGCCTTCTTTTGTGTGGACAGACTCTAAGGCTTGTGACTCAAATCTTCCTTGTGGTTGGCTGGCATCTTTTAACAATGTCATTTCTAATTCTCACAACTCTGCAATGTTGGTATCATTGGTGGTGTGCAGATGAGGAAATAAAAGCATGGTGACACTGGGTAATTTGTTCTGGGTCCAAGAGACAGTGGGTGGAGGAGCTAGGATCTGCTCCGGGTCCATCAGATTCCGGAAGCCCTGCTCCTTCCACTGCGCTCAGCTGCACATGGCACAACCGTTTCTTAGGATAAGGAATCTGAGTGTTAAATGGGAGGCCAAAGTGGATGCACTAAAAGATCTCTTCCAGACCTTAGGTTACAAGTCTAAGAGATGTCACTGGGATGTGGGATGGAGACTCCGGTGATTTCTGAAAGTTTCTTATAAGCCTTGGATAATTGATAGTGATCATTCAAGTTATCTTTAAAGTAAGGAGCACGCTGTGTCTAAGACCCACAAGCATAGTCACACTCCATTTTACCTCGAACGCTCTGTTACACAATCCCATGATGCTCCCCACTGTGGCCTGTTCAGCCACACATGCTCTCTGTGGAGTGAGGGCAAGGCCAAGAGGGGATGACCCACTCAGCAAAGGGAGGCAGAGACGGGGTGACAGCAGAAGCACCTGGGCACCTGGGTCCCGAACTCCCTTCTTGGCTCTCCTTTTCCAACAGGAGAATTCCTTGGGGTATCACTTGCCCTCATCCCACTGCCATCCCTCTCCACGTGACCTCATCAGGGATGCATTTCCTTTCCGACCTCCTCTCAGCAAGCACTCCTTCCTTTCTGAGCCTCTTTTTGAAAGTCAAAGGGAACCTACCTTCCAGGCTGCTGGATTTTATTGATATTTTGATGTAACTGGTGTAAGGTGATTTAAATATTTCAATGAATAATTTCATTTTGTTTGCATCTTGAAGCTTTTTAAAAATGCAAGGTGTCAAACTAAAAATTCTAATAAGTAAAATGTGCAATGCATAGTAAAATATGCAGATTTTTCTCTTCCCCATCTGCTTCTCCTTACACTTCAGGGGAAGACTTCTTTAAAGGGGTGAAAATTCAGTGGGTACAAGATGTCAGTCTTACACACCCTATACTTGTCTTGGAGAATAAAGTATACTGCCAGAGGTCTATACAACTTAAAGACCCACCCAACCTGGGGACCATTTGTTCCTCAAGCAAACAGGAAAGTCACGTGGCTTCTAGACAGTCATTTGTCTCTGAAGCAACAACCCATTTTCCATCATTAGACTCAGTGGCAGCATCAGTGACACTTCATGGAATCACAGAATCTTGGGGTGGAAAAGACTTTAGTCATCTCCCTTGACCTTCCATCAGATGCATTATTTCCTTCTACAAGTGTCCCAGGTGAGTGGCTATCTAGCCTCTGCTTGTACCCTTCCAATGTGAGGATACTCCTTTTCTATATAGCAGCTTCTCATTCTACTTAGATTAAAAACAGTTTTGGACACAATTAATCAACACTGATAATTAATCCGCTCTGTGCAAGGCACCGTCCTAGGTCCTGAAGGAGCCCCAAAGAGCTACAAAACACTCACCATTGAGGAGCTCACAGACTAGTTGGGGAATGAGACACACACCCAAGACACCAAACAATACTAGACAGTCAATATGAAGAGTGAAGCAGTGGAGGCCACTCTCAACAGTGGTCAGAAGGGAAGAGATCCTATCCAGGTGGTGGCTCAGTAAGCATCTATTGATACCCGTGGTGAGGTGACCCAGAACTTCAAGATTCAAGAGGCCTTATGATCCAGCCCTCTTCCTCTACATCAGCCTGCACACTCTTTTTTTTCCTTTCTGTGGTTTAATCTTCAATACGCTACTTGCCCCTGAGAGCAATGAACTGTTCCCTGACAGGTAGAATCATGCGAAAGGAAATTTGCAAAGGGCCGCATGCCTGAACCTGCTTCATACTGACGAGTGGTGGGGTGACTCCTACAGTGGGAGCGTGTCTGGGGGATGTGGTGGAAACGACTCGCTGCAAAATGGACACAAAGCTTATCCCGCGCCAGAGAGACTCTAAAGCTGTCTTTTCTTCCCCTTTGTCTTGGTTTCCATGGAAATCTGCTGATGGGTGAAGGGATCCTGAGTATTCTAAAGGCAGATGTCAGAAATTGGTATATGGAGGGCAGGCAGGCTCTCTGCATAGGGGGCATAACACAACATAATAGGAGTGTCAAAAACAGGGCCCAGAAGATGGCAATGGGAAAGCCAGTGTCAGAAAAACACGGAGACAGAAGTTAGATCTGCAGCCTATGGCAGGGCTGACTCGGCTCTTGGAGGTCAACATCTCCACGAATCAGAAGACTGGCTCTAGGGGGATCCTGACTGACACACACACACACTCATACACAAAATCTTCAGGTATGACAATGTGGTAAATGCTTCAAAGAAACAAAACCTACTTGACAGCAAGACTACAACATTTCATTAAATCCCGTGTGGAAAGTACATATAAACTGGCAAGCTGAAAAGAAGGTCACTAGTTCGTTGCTTTGTTTTTAGTGCCAACAGTTGCAAATGGGGCAGGAAGTGCATGTGAAGAACACGGCGACACACGCTTGGAGCTCTCATAGCTTCTACTACCCGAGCAGCTTAAAACAGGTGTCCGCACGCCGTGATTTGTTTCTGCCCCCAGCCCCTCAAGGCGGGGGAGGAGAACAATCAGGAAAAAGCAAAGATCTGCTGAGGATGGAGTCTCGCTTCACAGGACGAATGTGAGAAGCAGTCTGGTTGCCGCCAGTGTTGTGGTGGGAAGAGTTTAAGTAACAGCTCTCCTGGGGGTGGGGTGAAGGGGGCCCTGATTCGCAGTGGTTGCAGAGTTCTGTGGTGTCACATTCCAAGCCACCAACATGAAGCCACTGAATGTGGAGCTGGGGAGAGATGCATGCAGTCAGCTCTGCATCCAGGTGTGGTTGCAGGTCTCAGCGAGGACCTGAGGTCACAAGGGTCAGTGCTTGTGTAGCTTCCTGTTGTATTCCTTCCCACCTGATGTCCTTGCTCCTGAACCACTGCACTCTCCACCTGACCCCTGACCTATGCCCTCTGGGCTTGGCCTGGTGATTCAGGAGTTAATCCCTATCAACAAATTCCTCTGGACTTCAAGGGTGAATCCTTTCAGACATGCATTGCAACAGGATTTCTTGGAGTGGCTAGTGCTCTAAGCCAAGGACCAACATTTTAATGTAAGGTGAGGTTGGGGAGAAGAGAAGTTCCCAGTTTCTTATAAATCTAGCCTTGCTCTTGCTCCCTCTGGGACAAGCTGGTGTGTCTTACCCAGGCCGATGGTGTGGGGCCTGCCACACTAGTGAGGACATGTATGTTTAGCCATATCCCGTGGCCCAGTACAGTGTCCAGAAGCTCTGAGTATTGTGGTTATAACTAGCTTTTAATTATTTATTTGCTGTGGCTAGGGGATATCATGATGCAGACAATACACAACCTCAATTTAACCCTGAACTGCAATTTCAAACTTCTGCAATAGGCCTTTAAGCAGAGTCTTAAAACAGTGGAGAAGGGGCTGGTCAAGCTCACCTCCTTTTGCTCCCACCTAACCCCTGGGCTGAGATGATGGCCAAGGCCGGGGGCTCAGGGAAGAAAAACCTGCTGATCAACCCCCACACAAAGGGGACCTGGTCTAATCAGGCCTCTCTCTACTCCTGTCCTGGAGAGGCCAACTGGGGGGCACCTGGTGAAGGAAAAGAGCCTGCGCCTTCTCCCTTAGTTCTGTCAACACTGAGTCACTGTCCTGCTGGGTCAGAAGAGTGGGGGGGGGGGCGGGTAGGGGAGGAGGGGCAGATGTTGCCATGACACCGCATCTAGATGCAACACATGTGCGAATGCACACATGCACACACACATACACACCAAGCACCTGAAACCAGCCAGCCCTGGAGAACCACTATTCTCCCGAGATGAGAATATCTGATAGCGACACATCAGGTTCTTAAAGCATGAGTTCCACAAACCCTTACCTGTGTGTTGAGCACAAGTTGCACACCTTTGCGGAAGCAGGGACTGTGGGTCCATTTTAAAGATGAGGAAACCAAGGTCTGTGCCTTGGCCATGGCCCCCAGGGCTGGGGAGTGACAGCTCCTGGACCCCGAACCATCGGGCCCCTAGCCCCGGGCTCTTTCCTCGGAACCTGCCTCTCCTTAGGGATTAAGAGACGAGTGCGGCGAAGACTAGTTATATAGCGAAGAGCTCTAACTTTCAGCCATCCATGCTCTAAAGCTACACCCCTACCCACTTCCCTTTCTCCCCAAGAAGCCCCACACCCATTCAGACCAAGCTCTCCCCCCTTCTCATTGCATTTATGGTGCATGTACTCTAAACATCTCTGGAGATCCGAACCAGTAGAGCCACCACTTTTCACAATATCAACATAAGGCAACTGTTCCTGAAACCGTTGAGCTAGGACAGTTCAAAACCAAAGAGCCTGTGAGCCAGGGCTGTGTGGGTGAAAACACCAAGTCCCCCGAGAGCCCACAGCCCTCGGGCTGGGCCCTCCATCCTCCTGTGGCAGACACTCCACTCCCTTGGCCAAACCAGACGGCAGCAGGCACATCCCTCCCTGGGCGCGGCGCTTCTGCAGAAGCGCAAAGCTCTGTGTGAAGGATGACCTAGATTTTTTGGATGAGCGACTGCAATCTATAAATGTCTAACCAGGCGCATGAATTGCCTAAAGTGAAAAAGAGCTTTTAGCTGTGTTGCTGCTGCTGAGCGAGACAGCCGGCCTTCCTTAGGGATTGACATCTCCCCTAGACCTGTCGCGTCTGAAGAATCAGGGGCCTTAGACGTCCCAAGGGTGGCTGTCTTCTTCGGTTCTGCAAACTGGATCCAGTTCTGGGGCTGGGGGTTGGGAGACTGGGCTGGCACTAAGCAGCAAGAGGAGGGAGGAGGCGGGATAGCCCAGCAGCCCCAGTGATCTGGCTGGGATGACTCCATGACCCCAGACTCCCAGAGCCATTGTTGGAAGGTAGCGCCCATTGAACTTCCCGGGGTGGCTGCTTCTCTGGGGCCCATCCACCCTGGAACAATCACATGACCTGACTGGGTAGCAGTTAAGCTGGGGTTTGATTCTTTGGTGATGCAGCCTCATTGGTTCACACACAGGACTCATCCCCACCACAGCACCACAGGAATATGCCTGGCAGGGCCAACGGGTGGCGGGTGGCAGGGTATGGAGGACACTGAGCGGCCAGCAGGTGGCTGGAGAGAGGCCAGCAAAGGAGGAGAGGACCCAAAGAAAAAGGATGCGAACAAATGTGGAGGAAAATCGGGGCCAGCAATTCAGGGAACTTCCCGTAAAACGAGGCTTTGCTGAGACTGGTCAGCCTCAGACTCCGTCTTCTCTGGAAACTCAATGTGTGGCTACTTCCTAAGAGCCCCAGGGAACCCCATTCCAGTGCAGAACAGGGCTAAAGCTACTGGGGTGTGCTGACATAAAATAACAATACACCGAGTACGGTCTTAGCACAAATCGGTCTTCCACCCTAAAAACTGTCCCTGGCTTATAGTTCTCTGCGGTGAAGAGTCTTGTACCCAAAACATCATCATAGCACCAGGCATCATTGCAGGAATTGCCTAAAGTGAAAAAGAGCATTTAGACTGAGCCTAGTCTCCCGTGACTGAACTCATTCTGAAAGTCTCCTCTCCCTTCTCTGGTTGTAGTTAGGATTAGATTATGTTTGGCTGCATGGAGAAAAGTGCTGGTGAACTGTGACACACTGAACAGCGAGTGGTCTTATTTCCCTTGCTGGGTCAGGAACACCATCTCACGCGTCTCTGCTCCTGTTAGTCTCCAGCTACTGCAGATGGGCTCTCGATGTTCCATGCAACACTGACTCTAACCACCACCCGGAGAGTGGCTGCCCTCCGTGCGGATGAGCCTGGACATGGCTTCCCCTCAAGGGTGGTTCTGGTTCTGTGGGGGGCCGCCCAAACTTCCTGTCCCTCCTGGGTTTTAAGTGCATCCTCCCCTCAGACCTTGAAGGCAGAAAGATTCCTTAGAGTTTCCTGAGGTGCTGGAGAGAAACCTGCAGAAGGGCCGGGAATGACTGTGAAAAAGAGAATTGCACGGGTGGGGAGGAGCCTCCTACTATCTGAGCCAGAGAAGAAACTGCCCTGTCTGTACTCAGGAGCCAGGAGCCAAATAAGGATGTTTCAAACCACCCCAAGTCATGAGCTGGTGCCGTGTCACCATCTTACAGAAAAAGCCCAGATGCAACACCGAAACTCACAATATTGGTGCCAAGTGGGACACAGAGCAACCAGGAGAAAGAGTAGGTACTGTTGGAGGAAATGTAGCATCTGACTGAAGAAATGAACTCTATTCGAAGGTTAGCCTGATTCTCTCTCCAAAACACCTACTGCTCCTGGCTCTGCTGTCTCTGTGCTGCCCTTCTTGTCCGCATGCCCGAGTGTTTCCTGTGCACCAGGGAGTCTTTGCATGTGTTAACCCTATGAGGTCGGTGGCACTCCTGTCATCTAAGGACGAAGAAACAGAGGCAAAGGTAACTTTCTCAGGTTTAGCTGGTAAGTGGCAGACCTGGGACTTGAACCCAGACTGCAGCCCTGGGATAGCTCCGACCGTGTCTGAGCCTCGGTTTGCTCATCTGCGGAATGAGCGCTGACAATGCCCTCCCCTCATCCCTCCCAGCGGGGAGATAATCAGGAGACCAGTTGAGATAAGAAAGCTTTCTTATCTTTTGTGGAAAACCAAGTCTTGAACTGAGTCTAAACCACTGCGATTTCTGGTTGACTCGTGGGCCCCAAACTAGGCTGCCTGACAGTTGTCACGTAGGCACATGAAACCCTCAGTCTGTTGTCAAAGCACGAGTAACACACGTTTACCCGTGCTTGCTCCCTGACTCCCCTCTCCTTGCACGTTAGCTCATTTGAACCTCACGATGACTCTGTGGGGTGGGTATTGTTATTTTATAGGTGAGGGCCTGCCAGAAGTCACACATCTGCTGAGTGAGCGCTGAGGCTTGAGTCCTGCTCGTTTGCCTGGAGCCCTGCCCTTCCCACCCTGTCCCCCTGCTTCTCGTCCTGAGAGTTGGAAGGGTGAGAGGCACACCCTTTGCCTTAGCACTTGCGGGTTTCTGGAGCCAGCCTACCCGCTCAATGAGAAGACAAACAATAATCGCCACCCAACCATGGCCAGTTACGGGCAAGGCCACGTTACAGACACCCTGTCTAATTCTTACCACAGCTCTGCTTGGTAGATGGTTCTCCGTTTCTCATAAGAAGAAACAGACTCAAGAGAGGGAAGAGAACTCCTCAGTGGTCCCACTGCTAGGAAGTGCAGGAAGGTGCTGTGGAGGATTGTCGTAGTTTCTTTATCATTCCAACTCTAGGGGGTTTGGGTATGATAGTCCTGCATTGGCTTTATTTTTTTTTTATATCCTTACCCAACGTGTGAGGGCAGTTTTTCTAGAGAAAGTGGAAGAGGGGGGGGGGAGAGAGAGAGAGAGAGAGAGAGAGAGAGAGAGAGAGAGAGAGAAAGAAACATCGATTGGTTGCCTCCTGCTTATGTCCGACTAGGCCAGAGATGGAACCTGCCACTGAGGTACATGCCCTTGACTGGGAATTGAATCTGAGACCCTTCAGTTCCTCAGCAGATGCTCTAACCACTTAGGAACACTGGCCAGGGCGTGCATTGCCTTTTAAGTGGGGATCCTCCAAGGATAAGGCAAAGGCTGTGTCTATTGCCTATCGGTTCTTATAGCCTGGGGTCCCCTGCTGCACCGAGTCTAACCACTGTGATTTCACATTACACTGCGGCCCTTTCCTTCACTCAGATCGTGGCAGAGAAGAACAGACATCAACTAGCAGCCATCAGTGAACACAAAACAGTCCCTGCGCACTGGCTAAGTGGATGGAGAGGGAAGAAATAGCTAAGGCTTTGTATTCCCAGGATGAGACACGAGGGGAAGCAGGGAGCTGATAGGGAAGGAGAAAAAATCAACCGTTTTTAAGAAAGGGTAAAGAGAAGAGTTAATAAACTATAAGGACAGAGCAGGAACTAAGATTTCAACTGTTCTTTCCAGGTGTGTTAATGTCACTGGCATTTGTTTCCATTTGCAGATTCAGACAGAGCTGCCCTCTGACACACAGCGACAACCAGAGGCCCCCAGATGCCTTCAGGAAGCCTGGGTTGTAAGGTCACTGTGCAATAGCACCCGGTGTCCTCAAGTGAGAAAAGCTTCAAGTTCAAAAAGCCTTTTCTGGGCTTTTGGTTTCGATTAGATCTCCCGAAACTTGTCTACTGAAAAACTGACATTTTCAGGATGGAAAAGGTAAGGGGTGATGCTTGAAGAAGCTGGGATCTTGACTGTCTGTGGGACCTAACAGCTTGTTTCCAAGAGTTCTCCCATTGGTCCTGTTCGACAGACACAACCCCTTGGTCAGCTCCCGGGAGCCCGAGGGGAGCAGGGCAGGGGGAACGCCCAGGCGAGCCCTCCAACACCACACACAAGCCCTGGAAGTGCCACTGAACACCCTGCCTGACATCTGCAGAACATGTCACTTTACAACACGCTTTCACACGTATGGCCCGCTCTGACTCCCAACCTCCCCTCGAGGCAGGCAGGGATCGGGCCTGCTTTGCAGATGAGAAAGGCACACCAAGGGATGTTCAACCTGTCCACACGTCTGATGGATGAGGCCTGTGCTGAGCCAGTAGCTACTTGAATATCACCCCAGATCACAACAGGCCCAAGGATAACGCCAGTGGCAGAGGTGGCGTTCCAGGCCCAGATGCTGCTGGCAGAGCCTGTGCTGGGGACTGCAGGGGGTACAGAGGCGCCAGGCTCCGGTCCCAGTGAGGACCTGGAGCTACTGGCTCCAGTACGGGGTGGGGGTGGGGGATACAGGAAGGCCTGGAACCACATCACCAAGGCAGGTGGGCAAGGCAGAACATCAGGTTTCACAAGAAGCAATGGCTCAGCCTTCACAAAGAGTGGCATCTGAGGCGGGCTTTGCAGAGGGGGTCCGATCTGGACAGGCTAAGCTGGAGGGAAGGGTGTTCTGGATGGGGGAGACACGGTTTCTACTTCTGGATGAGGGAGTTACAATATACTAAGGAAAAGATGTGCTGTTTACTTAGGTAGGGAGAGGTGTGGGGAGGGGTCAGGGTCAGGTATGGGGACCTCACATACTAACTGGGGAGTGGCCTTAACTCTGATTTTACCTTAAAATTCTGCGACAGGAAAAGGAAAGACGCATCCTCTCCCTTAGTGTCCCATTCCAATGGCCAGGCTATTACACCTACAACCTGAGCCTGGGGCTCTTTTCAAGGTGGAACATTCTAAAGAGCCTTGCACTTGACTTTAATTTCCACTTGCATACCTTTCCCTAACTGCATAGCCCCTGAGGAGTCACAACCACCAGGGGAGGGCTAGAGAGAGTGAATGTGTGTGTATATATGTGTGTGTATATATGTGTGCATGTATGTATATATGTGTGTGCATGTGTGTGCATGTGTGTATGTATATATGTGTGTATATATGTGTATGTATGTGTGCATGTGTATATATGTGTATATGCATATATGTGTATGTGTGTGTATGTGTGTATATACATGTGTATATGTGTGTATGTGTGTATATATGTGTGTGCGCATGTGTGCGCATGTATATGTGTGTGTTTATATGTGTGTGTGTGTGCGCGTGCGCGTGTGCATGCTTGCTGCTGCAGTGCGGTCATATCCAAGTATGAAATAAAGGGTGGCTTTTGCTGAACTCAACTGATTTTGTTGCTTAGGAAGGCCGGTTTCTTGCAGCTATTCTTTTTCCTCCTCCACTTTGCCGTGTTAGCATCTTAACCCCCCACATCCTTCCCTACCTGCTTTGGAAGCTGGGTAACTGCATGGAAGGCCATCCATGCTTACAGGGAGCAACGACTCGAGGGTTTCCCAAGTCTGTCACAGGGATGCTGCGCCATTCACTTTCAAACAAGATCAGACCCCCCCAAAAGATACAAAAAGCCACCAAGGAGGGGTTGAAATCTGGCAAGACTCTGGTGTCCCCTGCTTAGCTGAGTTTTGTCACAGGGGGGTAAGTACTGTTATTGCACCTTTGGCCCCTCATATGCACCAGCTGGTGCATCTGTCCCTGGTCCACGCTATTGATTTAAATAAACTATGACCTTGTCGCCAGTCCAAATGGGTTACAGAAGACTGGGAAGTAGGTAAGGACGTCCATGCTTTCCCCACTTGGTGAGTATTTCCCTTTACCTCTCACCCTCATGGCTACCCGTGGAAGCCAGAGGAAAGGCCATGTTCAGGTGTTGGAGCCTCAGTACTCTTCAAGTCATATTTGCATAGTAATAGTCACTCTGAGAGGAGATCACATAACAAAATGAAAACATTCACAATAGGTAAAATTTGGGGAATTTTCCCCCCTTTTCTAGAGAGTAGGCTTTGATGTTCATGGGAAGTTTCAGGGGAAATGAAAACAGCGGTTTTGTATCTCAGGATGAATATGCTCGGGCTTATCCAGAAGCAAGTAAATATATGAAGTCTGACTTTAAGACTTCCTGGGTGGGTTCAAAATAAACAAAACAAAAAAAAAATAAGACTAACTCCCCTCTCCCCCCCAAAAGTTAAACCCAAGTCCTGACACATCTATCACATCAAGATGTCCAGGAATGGGGCACATAATTTGTATTTTTTGAAATCTTTCCAGGGACCTGATGATCAATCAGTTTGCTTGGGCTGATTTAGCCCATTGAACCCAT
This sequence comes from Murina feae, assembly GCA_004026665.1. Lineage (NCBI taxonomy): Eukaryota > Metazoa > Chordata > Mammalia > Chiroptera > Vespertilionidae > Murina > Murina feae. Next base: position 57,610 of record PVJC01001830.1, read on the forward strand.
TCCTTGCCCAGGGTTAGGTCTTCAAGCTCCCTTTTCCCACCACCCAACTCGGGGGTCTCTCACCACTGAAAACGCTTGTGCTAAGAGAGGACCCACAGTTACTTTACAGCATTTCAGGAACTCTGGTAAAACAACTGGAACAGACTCCAAAGGATGATTAAAACCCGAGGGTTCTTGGCAAATTTCAATGAACTCCTCTTCTGAACTGGCATGATCTTGTGAATCAACCTTCCAGTAATTTGCCATTTCACCTCTTTAGTTCTTGGGGTGTTCCAACGAGTACTTCATTAGCAGCGGGTCACCTGCTTAAATGGGAGGGTTTTTCTCTCCCCGCCCTGCCCTACCGAGTGAGTCATCAGGAAAGGTCTCTGGTTTCTGAGTTACGAGGTATGTGTCCCTCTGATTGTGACCCTCACATGTTTGATCACACATGATCACAGAGCAGCCCAAGGAGTAAGCTGGCTGAAGCAGAAGGTAGTCATCACCGCTTGTCACCGGCTGCTGCCTTCTAGCAAGCTCAGCCTCCTGGGCGTGGATTGTGATAAGGCTGCTCCTCACTTAAAGCTCTTAAAGAAGGTTAAGGGACCAACTGAAGGACTTGCATGCATGACATAAGCATGATCAGTGGACACAGGACACGGGGGTAGGGGAGGCCGGGGGAAGGTCAAGGGGGAAAAAAAGGAGACATATGTAATATTCTTTGAAATACTTTAAGCAATGAAACAAAATTTACAAAAAAAAAGCTCTTAAAGAAGGTCCTTCTATCACTGTTCCTGGTAGGCTGTTTTGGTGTTTGCTTTTTAAAAATAACTTTCTCAAGATCTAGCATGTTTCTATGACCCAGTAAGTTTCCTAATATTCCCAGTCAGTTCCTCCAACCATAAAGCCAGAACTTAAAAAACACACACACACACACACACACACACACAAAAAAAGATTAGTTTTGCCTGTTTTAGCACTTCACATAATTGAAATCACACAGTATGCATTTTTTTGTGCGCAATGCTTCTTTCATGAAGCAAAATGGCTTTTCTGTTTGTTTTCTAGGATAGCAACGGTGGAGATTTATTGAAGAACAAGTACAGACTCCCACATGGGGAGAGGGAAGGAGTCCCACAGAATGGACTGCCGCGTAGGGAGGGGGAAAGGGTCCCCCCAAATGTTTTTTGCGATGAAACAATGTTAACTGTATCAAGTGGCTCATTCCTTTTCATGGATATGTAGGAATTCTGTTGGATAAATAACACTTCGTGTATTCTTTTTGCTGTCGAGTGACGTATGGGCTGTTCCAGTTTTAAATTTTTATGGCTAAAGCTCTTATGGACATTCTTGTACAAGTTATATTGCAGACATATGTTTTCCTTCCTCTCCCATAAATACCTAGTAGTGGAACTGATAGGCTACAGGGGAGGTGAATATTTTATTTCATACAAAATTGCTAAGCAATTTCTTCCAAAGTGAGTGTGTCATTTTACATCCCCGCCAGTAATGCCTAAGAGTTTCAGATGCTCCATGTCGTCACCAACGCTTGGTGTTGTATTTTATTTTATTTTTTATTTTAAAAATATATTTTATTGATTTTTCACAGAGAGAAAGAGAGAGGGATAGAGAGTCAGAAACATCGACGGGAGAGAAACATCGACCAGCTGCCTCCTGCACACTCCACACTGGGGATGTGCCTGCAACCAAGGTACATGCCCTTGACTGGAATCGAACCTGGGACCCTTTCAGTCTGAAGGCCGACGCTTTATCCTCTGAGCCAGACCGGCTAGGGCTTGGTGTTGTATTTTAATTTCAGTCTTTTCAGTGGCTGTAACAGTGGTATCTGATTGTGATTATAATTCACATTTTTCAGTGCCTCATGATGTTGAGGATTTTTTATGTGTCTTTTGCATTTATGTATCTTCCTTTGTGATGTGTGTGTTTTTGTCCATTTTAATATTTTTTTTATTATTGGATCACAGGAGTTTTAAAAATATATTCTGGATGTATAAAATTCCTGTCAAAGATTTGTGTTACTAAGTATTTTCTCCCATTCTGTAGCTTGGTCATTCATTTCTTTGGTGGCTCTTTTCATAAGCAGAAATTTTTTTTCAAGTCTTACCTATTAAAAACATCATTTATGGTAAATCCTTTGCATCCTGTATAAAAGTACCTACCCAAAGTTTACAAAAACATTCTATATTACCTTTCAGCAGGCTTATTACTTTAACGTTATATTTAGCTCCCTGATTCATTTCAAATTATTTTTTGGGTATGGTGTGAAATTCAGTTCACAGTCATTTTTTTCCCCCATGGGTAGCAGTTGTTCCATCACCATGTGTTGAAGGGACATCCCTTTTTCCATGACTTACTTTGGTATCTTTGTTGAAGATTAATTGCCCTTACGTGTGGATTTACTTCTGAACTCATTATTCTGTTCCACTGATATAGTTGTCTATATTTACGTGGTCTAGATTATTATGGCTTTATAGTAAATTTTGACATCAGGTATTGTAAATTTTTCAACTTCATCCTTCTTTTTCAAGATTGTTTTGGGCCCTGACCGGTTTGGCTCAGTGAATAGAGCATCGGCCTGCGGACTCAAGGGTCCCAGGTTCGATTCCGGTCAAGGTCATGTGATTCCGGTCAAGGTCATGTACCTTGGTTGCGGTCACATCCCCAGTAAGGGGTGTGCAGGAGGCAGCTGATGGATGTCTCTCTCTGATCGATGTTTCTAACTCTCTATCCCTCTCCTTTCCTCTCTGTAAAAAACCAACCAAATATATTTTTAAAAAAAGAGATTTTTTGACCTTTTGGCCAGAACCGCCATCTTCCAGTAACTCGCCAAAATGACTAACACAAAGGGAAGAGGAGAGGCACCCGTAATACGTTCTCTGGGCCTTTCAGAAAACACGGAATTGTTCCTTTGCCCACATCCATGCGCATCTACAAGAAAGGTGATAATGTGGACATCAAGGGAGTGGGAGCTGTTCAGAAAGAAGCGCCCCCCAAATGTTCCCATGGCAACACTGGAAGAGTGAGCAATGCCGCCCAGCTGTGGTGGGCACTGCTGTAAACAAACAAGGGCAAGAGCCCTGCCACGAGGATTAATGTGCGTATTGAGCATGTTAAGCACTCCAAGAGCCAAGGTAGCTTCCTGAAACCCGCGCAGGAAAATGATCAGAAAAAGAAGGAAGCCAAAGAGAAAGGTCCTTGGGTTCAACTGAAGCGTCGGCCTGCTCCACCCAGAAGCACATGTTGTGGGAACCAATGGCAGGGAGCCTGAGCTGCGGGAACCCACTCCCTATGAAGTCATGGCATGGTAAGTGTGTGTGTGTGTGGCAGGGTGGGGTAGGGGGGGTGGGGGGGCAAGACCTCTGTCATGTTAAAAACAGAAAAAGATGGTTTGGGCTATTTCAGGTCCTTTCCTTTCCATATAAGCTCCAGCTGTATCCCCTGAAACTCCACTGTTGTTGTTTTCAGTCTTTCTGAATTTTTGAGTTTTCTTCAAACTTAATGGTCATGTGTTTTTCCAGTGTCCAGTGAAATATTAAGCCCGTCCAGTGAATTTTTTCCATTTGGTGTATTTTATTTTTCACTTCTAGAATTTTCATTTTTTAATTGTTTCTATTTCTCTGATGAGCCTACCCACCCTACTTTAAGTCTTTCAACATATTTACAAAAGCTGTTTTAAATTCCTTATGGACTAACTCCAATATTTGTGTCAACTCTGAGTTCGTTTCTATGAACTTTTCTTCTTCTTATGGGTCACATTTTCCTGCTCCTTGGTGTATTGTAATTTTACATTATATGCTGGGCATAGTGGATACAATGTTGAGACATTGAATTTACTTGAGACTTACATTGCTACTATCAAGGTCTGGATTTAGGTTTTACTAGGGTGGGTCAAGGGGAGCTCTTACTCTAGGTATAGGGTAACCCAACTCCTATGTTACAGTCTTTTTCAGATCCTAACGATGCCCAAAGTGTTATATCTCTCCATCCTATTGGTTGGAACTGAGATATAATACTTATGAGACTTCTCTGACTCATAGACCCCCACTGACTAATTGGTGTCATGGAATCTTAGCCTCTTCATACACAGTTTAGTATTTGGCCAAAGACTAAAGGAGATCCCTTCTCTCCAGTATCTTCCTCCACAAATTCCAGCAATCCCAGAAGTCCTGAACACAAACTCTGTTTCCTCTGCCCATCAAGATGCTGCTCTCTAGGACCTGGTTCCCTGTACCAACAAATGTACAGTGCCCCCCAAGCAAAAGCCAAGATAGGTCTTTTCATTTTATCCACAAACCAACCCAATAGTTGAAAATAGTTGTTTCACATATGTTGTCCATTTTTATAGTTGTTTATAGCAGGAACATAATTGCAATGCCCAATATTCCATTATGACTAGACCGTAAGTTCTTGTTTTGATCCTGAATATCTTTATAAATGGGAAGGTGCAGTTTCTTGCTGACATTTGAATCCACTTACATTTTATATCTGTCCTTTTGAAGGTAAATAACTCATACTAACTCTCTTATGCTTAACACTGTCAAAACTTAACACTTTAACACAGGTTAAGACCAAGAAAAAAGAAAAAGCCACCCAATTGTCTTTTTTTCAGGTACTGCCATTTTATATCCTCATAATTGTATTTCTGTATCATTTCTTCACTGTTCCTCTCCTTTGTACTCATGCTAGCTTTCCATTCCTACCATGAAAAATAGAGATTGAACCTGAATTTAATAACACCTTTCACAATGATACAAAAGATGTGTATTAATTTTCATGTTTTTAGAACAAGCATTTCAGAAACATTAACTCTTTGCTAAGGGCAAAGGGTTACTACTATGTGCCAGCATTAAGACTGGACTTCAGAATACAGTAGGGGTACTAATCCCTAAGCCTGGAAAGTCTTTCTCTATTAATGCAATCTCAGATTATTTTAACTTTTTGAGAAGACACATGGCACTACTGGCTTATATTGAATTTATAATCTACTAAAATCCTTTGGTATTTTTCACAAGATTGACAATATGGGGTTTTTTTCCTCCAATGCAAAACATATATGAATCAATATTTTAAAATTTAAGTGCAAGACACTTATTCTTACCGATGTATTGTTTATCAAAGTTCTTTGTTTTGCCTTATTATCTCCTGAATTTTGATTTTCACCTTGTGTATTTACTAATTCCATCAGTGTTTCTACCAAAAACAGATGGTGTTTAAGTCTGATGAAAATGTCCAGAACCACTCATATTAGTAAATGCTTACACCTACAGAATGACATCCATCTATGTTCCTATCTGTATGCATACACTTTGAGTATGATTATTAACCAGTGACAAATCTGCTTATATAAATTTTTATGTAGACTATATTTGCCTAACATTTATTGAGCATTTAATTTTTTACTTTGTAGCAGAGCCTGCCAGTACCCCACCTATACATTCTCAGGCCTTACCACTAAGTGCATACCCACTCAACTTCCATATTCCTGAGACTTTCTCTGGAGGCCACTCCAACCTGTGTGCAAGGCAGGCCAGATATGCTAGAGAATTAACACCTCTTAAAAGCAGCCCTTAACCAATGACTGATGGAACTTGGTATATAAATGCTCAGCTCCTCTGCCTGGGGCCAGAACTCCTGTATCCTGATTCTGAGTAATAATTCACTTGACAATGCACTCTTTATAAGCTGCATTCCCTGTTCTTCTACCAGTTTTTCCTAATATCATCTCCCAAAGTAAACTATTTGTATTTAAAACCTTGTCTCAGGTTTTATATGTGGGAAAACCCAAGCTAAAACAATCTTATTTAATTTTCACCCTAAGTAAAATGACCTTTAAAATTTTTCTAATTATCCTGTGTGCAGATGGAAAAATAGCAAAGAAAAAAGTTATGGTAAGAATATGTGTAACTACAGTAATAAATTAAGGGATACACACATGCTATAAAATATGTTGTCAAAAATATGTGTAAGAGGGTGGCAAAAATGTGTTTTTAGGATGCATTTGAACTTAACTGACAATGAACTTAAAATAGACTGCTATAAAAATAACTTGTAATGTATGAATCCTATGTTAACCACAAATCAAAAAACTATAATAGATACACAAAATAAGAAAAATAAATGCAAATAAATCACTAAAGTCATCAATGTACAAGAGAGAAAGAGAAGAAAGGAACAAAGAACAAAAACAAACAGAAAACAATTAATAAAATGCCAATTAGTACATACCTATCATAATTACTTTAAGCATATAAAAGGACTAACTGCTCCTATCAAGCGCCATAGAATGACTGAAAGTATATTAATAAACAAGACCCATGTATATGCTACCTACAAACAACTGACTTCAGATTAAAACACACACACACACACACACACTAAAAGTGAAGTAATGAAAAATATATTTCATGCACAGGAAACAAAAAGAAAGCAGCAATACTTATATCAGACAAAGTAGAATTTAAAACAAAAACTGTAACAAGAGACAAAGAAGGAACTTATCTATATAATCTAATATAATAAAAGAGAATATGCAAATTGACTGTTACCACCAGCCAATCAAAGCAGCTGTATGCAAATTAACCCAGCCAAGATGGAGGCCAACAGCCATGGAGCTAGAGCAAACCAAAGGCTTCTGTTGCAACTGCCTGCCTAGGCTGGCTGAGCCTCTGCTCACAGCCATGCTCACCAGCCAATCAGAGCGGCTGTATGCAAATTAACTCCAGCAAAGTTGGAGGCTGGCAGGGCGGCTCTGCACTGGGAGCCTCCATGGCCGGCCAGCATAGCTGTGCCAGGTGTGTCAGCTCAGTGGGAGGGGGGGTCTGGCCTGGGGCCTCCTCAGGGCATCCAGGAGCACCTGTCCCGGGTCCACTGCCTGGTTCCACCCCCTGGGGACCTCCCCAGGGCATGCAGAAGCACGGGGCCTCTGCAGGGTGTGCAGGAGCAGCCGTCCTGGGTCTGCTGCCTGGCTTTGCCCCCCGGGGGCCTCTGCGGGATATCCAGGAACGCCTGTCCTGGGTCCACTGCCTGGCTCTGCCCTGGGGGCCTCCGCAGGGTGTCCAGGAACACCCGTCCAGGGTCCGCTACCTTCATCCGCCCCCCAGGGGCCTCCACAGGGCGTGCAGGAGCGTCTGCTGCACAGTGCAGAGAATTTGGAGTCAGTTCACTGCCCAGCTCCACCCCGCGTGTGTTTGCTCAGCAGCAGGGCCCCACCAAGGGATTCTGCACCAGTGTCTGCCCCTGGCTTGCCACCCAACTCTGCGCCAGGTGTGTCCCCTCAGCGGTGTGGGCCCTCTGGTGGGAAACATCCAGGCCTGCACTCACCAGCCTTCCCACCCCCCAGTGCACGAACCCTGAAGGGGCTGTAGGCAGCCTGAAAATGGCTCTCAGCCCCTCACCCAGGCTGGTCAGGCATGCCAGCAGGTGGACATCCCCCCAAGGTGTCCCAGACTGCAAGAGGGCACAGGCTGGGCTGAGGAACCCCCACCCCCCGAGTGCACAAATTTTTGTGCACCAGGCTCCTAGTCTATATAACAAAAGCCTAAGTGACTGTTACAGTGGAATGACCAGAATGACCAGAACAATTGGTTGCTATGATATGCACTAACCACAAGGGGCAGGTGCCCAGAGCAGAAGCTGGGCTCATGGCTGGTGAGCACAACTGCTGTGGCAGGAGCCTCTCCCGCCTTCGCAGCAGCACTAAGGAGCAGCGAGCAGGTGGGTGGTAAGGAGCAAGAGATCCCAGACTGCAGGAGGGTGCAGGCCGGTCTGAGGGACTCCCCCGCCCCCTCCCAGTGGCACCAGGCCTCTAATATAATGATGTAGAGATCAATCTAACATGAGGATATAACACTTGTAAACATCAACACACCCAATGTAGGAGTACCAAAACACATAAAACAAATATTAACAGACATAAAGGAAGAGATAGATAGTCATACAATAACAGTAGGGGACTTTAACACCCTACTTTATCATTGGATAGAACATCTGGGCAGAAAATGAACAAGAAAAGAGTGGCCTTAAATGACACATTATACCAGGTAGAGTTAATAGATGTCTATATAACATTCCCCCAAATCAGCAGTATAGATAGTCCAAGTTTGGCAAAAAATCAAGCCTCAGTAAATTAAAGAAGATTGACATCCTATGGAGCATTTTCTCTAATAACAATGGTATATAACTAGAATCAATTACAAGAAAAAAATGGAAAAAATATAAATAAAGAGTAAACAAGCTACTAGATAATCAATGGGTTAATGAAGGAATCAAGGAGAAAAGAAATATCTTGAAACAAATGAAAATAAAAACACAACATTCTAAAATTTGGGGGACATGGTAAAAGCAGTTCTAATAGGGAAATTCAAAGCAATGCAGGCCTACTGAAAAAATAAGAAAAATATAAAATAAATAATCTAAACTTATATTTAAAGGAACCAGAAAAAAAGCCCAAACAAAGGAAATAATAAAGATCAGAGCAGAAATAAATTAAATAGTGACTAAACAAAACCAAGAGAAAATATATATCAATAAGACTAGAGCTAGTTCTTTGAAAAGATAAACAAAATCAATAAATTCTTAGTCAGACTTTTCAAGGACAAAAAGAGGGCCCAAATAAAAAAAAAAATCAGAAATGAAAGAAGAGGAGTGACAACTGGCATCACAGAAACACAAAGGATTATAAGAAAATACTATGCCAACAAATTGGACAACCTAGAAAAAAATGGATAAATTCTGAGAGACATTCTCTTCCAAGACTGAATCAGGAAAAAAAAAAAAAAAGAAAAAGAAAAAGAAAGAAAATCTGAACAGACTTATCAATAGATATGAAATTGTATCAGTAATCAAAAACTTCCAACAAACAAAAGTCCCGGACCAGATGGCTTTACAAACCATCTGGTTTGCCTACCAAACATTTGACTAAGAATTAACATCTATCCTTCTCAAACTAGAACTGAAGAGTAGGCAAAGCTTCCGAACTCATTCTGCAATGCTAGCATTACTCTCATACTAGAACCAGACAAAGACACGGCAACAGAAAGAAAGTTACAGACTAATATCCCTGATGAACATAGATGCAAAAATCCTTTACAAAATCTTAGCACACTGACTTCAACAACAGACTAAGCTCATCATATACCTGATCCAGATGTGCAAAGGTGGCTCAATAACCACAAATCAATCAATGTGATAGACCACACAAACAAAACGAAGGATAAACATCAAATGGTTCTAAAATTAGGTGCAGGAAAAGTATTAAAATTCAATATCCATTTCTTATTTTAAAAAAGAAAAACTCTCTACAAAGTGAGTATAGAAGGACATACCTCAATATAATAAAGACCTTATGTGACAAATTCACAGGTAACATATTCAACAGTGAAAAGCTGAAAACTGCTTTCTAAGATCAGAAGCAAGACAAGGGTACCACTCTCACCACTCTTATTTAACATAGTACTGTAATAGACAAGTAAAAGAAATAAAAGGTATCTAAATTGGAAAGGAGGAAGTATAATTGTCACTTTTGCAGATGATATGATACTATACAGGAAATCTGAAGAATTCTACCAAAAACTATTAGAATTAATAAATGAATTCAGTAGAGTGGTGGGACATAAAATTAATACTCAGAAATCTGTTAAATTTCTGTATACAAATAAACTATCAGAAAGAGAAATGAAGAAAACAACCTCATTTTTAATTGTGTTAAAAAGAATAAGATACCTAAAAATACATTTAACTAAGGAAGTACAAGACCTGTATTCTAAAGAGTATAAAGTATTGATAAAAGAAATTGAAGAAGACACAAATAAATGGGAGGATATACCATGCTAAGGGATAGGAAGAACTAATAATGTCCATTCTACCCCAAGCAATGCGATCTCTATCAAAATACCAATGGCATTTTCAATTTCAACAGAACTAGAACAAGTGATCCTAAAATGTATACAGAATCATAATAGACTCCAAAGAGCCAAAGAAATCTTGAGAAAGAAAGAAGTTAGAGGTGTCATTCTCCATAACTTAAAAGTATAGTACAGAGCTATAATAATCAAATCTGTATGGTAATAGCACAAAAATAGATCAACGAAACAGAATAGAGACCAGGAAACACCCCACACTTCTATGGTCAATCTAAAACAAAAGAAGCAAGAATATACCATAAGGGAAAACTGTCTCTTCATGGTGTTGGGAATATTGGGTAAGTACATGCAAAAAAAAAAAAAAAAAAGTAGACCATTTCCTTATACCATATACAAACTAAACTCAAAATGGATCACACACTTAAATTTCAGACCTGAAATCATAAAACTCCCTTAAGAAAACATTGTAGTAAACTCTTTGAAATCAACCTTTGTAATATTACTTTTAGACATGTCCTTGGGCAAAGGCAACAAAAGCAAAAATAAACCAATGAGGAATACATTAACTAAAAATCTTTCTCACAGTAAAGTAAAGCATGGAGATGAAAAAACAATGTACTGAATGGAGTCATTTGCAAATGAAACCAAGAACTTGTTCTTTAAGATCAGGGACAAGCCCACGTTAACCACTGTTACTCAACAGAATAGAGAGCCCAGAAGTAAACCCACATCTGTATGGTCAACTAACCTATGACAAAGGAAGCAAGACTATGAATAGGAGAAAGGCAATTCATCACTAAATGGTGTTGGGAAAACTGAACCCATAGATGTAAAAAAATTAAACCAGACAACTTTATTATACCATATACAAGAATAAAGAAAAAAATGGGTTAATGTCTTGATTGTAAGACCTGAAACCATAAAACTCCTAGAAGAAAATATAGCCAGTAAACTCAGACATTGGTCTTAACCATTTGGGGAGGGGGGCGATATGTGTCTTTGGGAAGAAAAACAAACCAAAAAAATTAAAAAATAGGACTACATAAAATAAAGTTTTTACAGAGTGAAGGAACAAGCAATAAATAAAAAGACAACCTACTGAGTGGGAGAAGATACTCACCAAAGATACATTTGATAAGGGGTTAATATCCAAAACATAAGAAACTCAAACAACTTAATGTCAAAAAAATTAAAAATCCCACAGTCGGATTAAAAAAGGGCAGAGACCTGAATGGACCTCTATGTCCTCCCAAGAGGACATACAGAGGGCCAATAGAAATAGGAAAAGATGTTCAAGATCACTAATCATCAGGGAAATGCAAATTAAAACCACAATGAGAAATCGCCATACATCTGTTGGAATGGCTTCCATCAATAAATCAGCAAACAAGTGTTGGAGAGAATGTGGAGAAAGGGAACCCAAATACACTGTTGGTAGCATTATAAATTGGTGCGGCCACTATGGAAAACAATATGGAGTTTCCTCAAAAAGTTAAAAATAGTACTACCGTATGACCCAGCAATTCCACTTCTGGCTATTTATCCAAACAAATCCAAAACACTAATTTGAAGAGCTATATGCACCCGTATTTTTTTTTTTGTGTGTGTGTGCAGCATTATTTACAATAGCCAAGACATGGATGTAACTTAAGTATCCATTGATAGACCAATAGGTAAAGGAATTGTGGTACATATATGTAATAAAATACTACTCAGCCATAAGAAATCATGAAATCTTGCCATTTGTGACAACATGGATGGACCTAAAGGGTATTACACTAAGTAAAATAATAAGACAGAGAAAGACAAATATTGTATTAGTTCACTTATATGTGGAAACTAAAAGACAAAAAACTAGCAAACAAAACAGAAACAAATTCAGATACAGAAAACAAATTGAGGTTTATCAGATTGGGGGCGGAGGTTGGGGAGGGGGGTTGGGGAGGGGGGTTGAAGGCTGGGTAAAAAGAGCGAAGGAATTAAGAAGTACAGATTAGTAGTCATAACATTAGTCTTGGGGATATAAATGGCAACATAGGGAGTATAGTCAATAATACTGCGCCCAGCCCGGGGGGCTCAGCTGGCTGAAGCGTTGTCCCATACACCAAAGGGTTTTGGGTTCATTCCCTGGTTGGTGTGAGTATGTGTATGGAGAGGCAACTGATGTGTTTTACTCTCACGTCAATGTGTGTCTCTCTCTCTCCCCCTCCTCTCTCTCTCTAAAAACATCAATTAAAACATATCCTTGCTTGAGGATTAAAACAAATTTTATAGAAATAAAGTCAGAGAAAATATTTAAAAATTAATACTGTAATAACTACAGTTACTGAAGTGATCACGTCATAAATTAGTTATATACATGTATAAGCACTATGCTGTACACATGAAACTAATATAATATTGTATGTCAGCTGTCACTGGAAAGTAAACAAAATAAAAAAAGAAAATTATAAGCAAATACCACAGTAGGCAAAACAATGTAAGAAACCTCCATGGACTCACCCAGCTTCAAAAATGATCATCACGTGGCCAATTTTGATCCATCTAGACCACGTTCACTTTCCTTTCCATATTATTATAAAGCAAATCCCCAATCCCATATTTCATCAGTAACTTTTTTCATTATACATATTTAAAAATAAGGGCTTTTTAAAACAACATGCCTAAAACACAACCAATAGTAATTCCTAATACCAAATATCCAGTCAGCATCCAGACTTCCAAATACCTATAATTAATGATGCAGTTTTCTAAAAGGTTCCATTTTTTAAAAAGTTGAAATGTCCCTTAAGTCTCTTTTCGTTGAGAGGCCCCTCCTCCATCTTTCTTGCAACTCTGAGGGCACGCTTTCTCAGCTCACTGAAGCTGTGCTCCTCAGATGGATGATTATGGCTGCTGACCAGGTAACAGGACTCTAAGCCACTGGGGACAGTGGGGCGGGAACCACAGGGACGGAACGCTTTCTCTGGGGCTTAAAGCCATGCCAAAGCCAAGCGGACCCCAGTGTCATTCGCTGACTCAGCGCTCCATGCATCTCTGGCTAGCCCAGCAGCAGCAGCAGGGACCACTCTGGCTATTTTCCGGGAAGCAGTGCATTGGAAGCTGGAGTGACCCTCTGTGCAGCCTGAACTGCCTGAGAGTGGAGGTACATGGTGAACGCGCCAAGGCAGGTATGGATGGAGTAAATCTGGAACCCATGATGGCAACGAACTGGGGAGGAAGAGGAAAAGGAAGCAGGAAAATACCCCTATGCATTTGGCATTCAATACGTGAATGTAAAGTAAACCAAAATGATTAAGTGCTCATCAGATTTAAGGATGCTCTGTAGGCTGTAATTATATTCTAACAAGATAGATTCATGGAATGATAATATGGGGACATTTTCCTGGCTTCCTAAATACCCTGGGTGTCCCCTTAAATGAGACTGTTCACAAGATGAAAAAGACAAGTCCTGGACAGCAATTCAAAGAGGTCAATGGAAGGATGCCAGAAATATTTACCCTCTGCGCCTCCACCCCACAAATTCCCAGATGACTCCTCACTGACTGCCTCACTACTCTGGTTATTCATTCTCTCCTTCACTACAAAACTGGCAGGGATGGTGCCTCCCATCACCACTTCTCTTGTCCATTTCAGTTCATCGCTGGTGTCCCTCCAACCCAAGCTCCATCCTGGCAGCATCTCCTGCCTGAAGATTTTGGTAAGAACCTTGGCAATCTCTCCAGGGCCCCGGACAGCTCTCTGGAAAAAACACACACAAAGTGGGCAACATGGTCTCCGGCACACCGCTGGCTGCCACCTCTCCTACTCCGCACGAGAGTCACAGATAGACCAAACTGTAATTTCTGATCTTTCGCGGTTGCTACTTCTTGCATCTCTTAGAAAGTGAATGAACACAACCTTTTTTCATTGTTTCTGGAAACAAAGCTTCTCTTCCACAAAACCCATCTAACTTCCCTTGCACATTAAAAAAAAAAAAAAAAAAAGCCCACACCTAGAATTTAAGTTGATAGAAACACTTTTTTTGTTTTCTTCATTTATTATAACTACAGTCACCTGGTTCTCATACTTAGCATTTGGCCTTGAAAAGAAAGAAATGAGTAATTACTCTTCTTGTAATGTTTTTAATTCCTCATTAGAATCATTTTAGTTGCCAAGCAACTGTCACTTTTATGTCCCATATTTGAAAGGATTAAGGCGGAATTATTATTTTACACTGATTTTAGGCTAGAATAAGCAACTTTCTGTGCTAACACACCTATTTATAAAAAACTGATGTTGATTTTCAGAGCATAATTGTTTAAAATGCGAATTGTGGCAAGTGGAGTTAATTGCAGTGAGTTTACCATGAAAGGAGCTCACGTGATTCCAGTCCATATCAACACGCGCAGAAGGGGACCGAGGAAGGCATTCCCAACAGTGTTGACCCTGCTTATCTTGCTCTTGGTGGCAGAATAGATGACTGCAATTTCCTTTTTTGCTAGTCTGTATTTCCTCAAGTGAGCAGGAATAATTTTTAAAGTTAATGCATAAATAAGTGGAAAAATTAGTGTGTGTGTGTCTCTCTCAAACCAATCTATAATAATAAATGCATATTATTATTATTAGACTAATTAGACTGGATGACCTTCCAGATGAAGCTGGGCTGCGAGGGAGGCCTGGGTCCCAGGTGTCAGAGGGAAGCTGGTGCCAGCAGCCGCGGGGAGGAAAGCCTACGCTTGCACGACTTTCATGTATTGGGCCTCTAGTTAATAAATAAAACAACTTAAAAAGTACAATAAAAATTTAATATAGAGTTGCAATTAGATTTAAATACATAAACTTATAAAAGACTGGGAATTAAATAACCATATGCATACAACTATACTAATATGAAAACTGTGTTGTCCATAGTAAATACTCAAGAGTTAATTATTACTAAAATAATGTTTTAGAAATGTATTTAAGTGGTCAATTTCATGTTATGTACATTTTTCCATAATTACATTCCATAAAAATTTTATGTCATAACAAGTAGGATCAGAGTATATTAATAATTTAGAAATAATGGATTTAAATTTGGTTGGTTTAGTCTTCGCCCTAAAGATATTGGCTCTGCAAACAGATCAAAAGTACTTCCTTTAGCCCTGACCGGTTTGGCTCAGTGGATAGAGCGTTGGCCTGCGGATTGAAGGGTCCCAGGTTTGATTCTGGTCAAGGGCATGTATCTTGGTTGTGGGCACATCCCCAGTAGGAGGTGTGCAGGAGGCAGCTGATTGATGTTTCTCTCTAACCCTTTTCCTTCCTCTCTGTAAAATATCAATTAAATATATATTTTTTAAAAAGTACTTCCTTTAAATATAAAAATTCCTGCAGGACTGTCTTTAAATGTACACTCAACATCACGATTAAGACCTCATCACAATGTCTGCCCGATATTTTCAGTCTCAGAAATTATCTCAGCAGCACCAAACGGAGACTCTGTGTGCAAAGTGACTGTCTAAACACCCTGTTTGTAAGCCAGTGGCAATCTCAGAAACAAATCTGAAGGCTTCTTTTTCTCCAGTAAAAACTTACTGACAAACTTTTACTGACCAGCCGCACAGTGGATAATAGAATTACTGTATATCACAGAATGGATGTAATAAAAGCTTGATGAAAACAATAATGGGATATTCACCCAATCTTTGGAATAGGGATATTTTTCAAGTTAATAAAAGAAAAGATAACAAAAAACATGGAAAATTTAACTACATAAAAATGTAAAATCTCTGTACATTAACACCCCCAATATAAACCAATATAAAAATGGAAATGAGAATGAGGGGAAAAATTCTTAAAGCATGTGGTATTCCAAGTTGAAAGCTTTTTTTTTTTTTTTTTTTTTGTAAAAAGCTTTTGCAACCATCTAATAACAATGTGATAAAAAGGCAAAGGATATGAACAGATAGTTTACAAAATTGGAGATATAGTTAGCAAACAAACTTATGAACACACACTCAACAAAAGCTTGGTTATACATACAAATCAATAGATCCTGGTACCATGTAGCATGAAATGAAGGCAAATAATTAAACAGATGGAATCAGAAACAAATAGAGACAGCATGTAAGATATGAAGAATAGAAGTTCACAAAATTGAGTGTTGGTTGGTCAAAAATAAGGGATAGTTAAACCATGGAGAATTTTTTAGAGGAGGTAAAGGTAAAACAAAAACAAAACAAAACAAAACACAAAAACAAAAAAACCCCACAGTGATAACTTTGACTCCAGAATGAGAATCTCAGTTTTAGTTTTTAAATTCCACTGTCATTTCTTTAAGAAAATATTTTCAATTTCACTGACATCTGATTTCCTTTTTTTTTAAGGTATAATGTTCCTTTTCTTTGACGAACACATGGAGAGTTATTTTATAAGATACTAGATGAAAGGAGAAAAAGAATGGCAAATATTACCTTCTCCTAATTGCGTCATACAAAATTAAATTCCCAGTTTCAGCTTGCCTTCTCACCTCAGAACTTTGCTATGTAAGCACTCTTGCAGCTGGGCAAAGTGGTGTTCAACAACGGCCTCTCCAGGGATGGGGTATAAGAAGAAGCCCTGATTAGCGGTGCTTTGTCCATTTCCATGGTGTAAATACTCCCAACATAGAGAATGTCAAGCTACTAGCACGACTTCCCTGAACATGGAGCTGGGAAGAGATGTGCATTCCATCGCTTACCACTATACAGCATTCCTACCACATGGAAACAACAGACAACCTCAAGAGCATAGATGAAAATAAAATGCGGTGATCCATTAGACAATGATGAGTTTGAGGATTTATCTTGTAAGTTTATACAATTTAATTGTTTTAAAATTGATTTTAGAGAGAGGAAGGGTGAGGGATAGAGATAGCGGCATCGATGAAAAAGAAACATCTATTGGTTGCCGTGCCCACCCCCTACAGGGGGTTGAACCCACAACCCAGGCATGTGCCCTGATTGGGAATCGAACCATGACCTCCTGGTTCATGGGCTGATGCTTAACCATTGAGCAATACTGGCCGGGCTACAATTTAATTTTTAATGATGGCTGCAGTTAACAACCGGCTTACAAAATTTCTGAAAATTTAACAATCTGCTTTTCAGGTTAAGACTTTTAAGATTGTGACAGTATTTAACGAAGTGTGGGAGCCTGCATGTCTGCACAGGGTGTGCCCCTGAAGCTGGCCCTGCTTACACTCCTGCTCTTTCCCTGCTGTTTCCATCCCAACCACTCGAGGATGACCCCAACCATTTGCAGAACGAGTCACCAAGTCCAGCAGCTGTAGCTGCACCAGGCACAGGGGGGCAGGTTCTACCACGAGGAGGAGATCCTGGGGGTAACTTCCACTTTTCCAGTGGTCTCACTGCCCAACCACTGCTGCTTCCATCAGTCACTGCGCACACAGCTTTTGCTTTCACACTGTTTCCTAAAGTGTTTCCATCATGAGCTTTATAGCTTTCATGTCAACCTATGGCCTTAAGAAATCTGTTGGAAAAGTGGTACTTTTGGTGTTCTCATAGAAAGCACCTCTCCAATCGTCCTTCCCCTCCCTCGCCCCCAATCAGCTAAGCTACTACTTTTGGCCTCTGACCTGAAGGGGACAGGCATATATTAGGGAGCAAGGCTCTACAGAACCACAGTAAATAAACTTAAAGGTGGAAATGCAGAATAGGAATGCTGCCTTTGGATGCAAAGGACCAAACCACAGTAATAACAGACCCCTGCATTCTATTTATTTCCATGGCCAAAGATGAAAAGGCTGGAAGTTTTGAAGGAAGTTTCTGTCGTAGAGAAGGAATAGAAATGCAGGAAACTCTGAAAGAAGTTCCAAATGTTACCTACCCGCTTAGCGGCAGGGCTATCTCTACTTCAATCTGGGGGGAAGGGGTTGCATTAGAGTTACCTGGGTGGCGGGTAGTTCATACACTTGAAAATCCTACTTGGCTCTATCACTACTCAGAGGATTTGCACCCTTCTGTTTTCCATGTTTTCCTAGAAAGTCCAAGAAAATGCTCCGGGGGCTGGGGGGAGGGGGGCAAGAAGCAAGGGTGTACCAGTTCATGTGTCCCCTCCATCAACATCACAGTTGACTGCCGGCTGAGTGGGAATCTCTGGAGTGGACCCTCAGAGTCTGAAAGATGAACACGCCCTCCCCGGTTCCTGCTCATGTTAAGGGCGGAGAATCTCTGGTAGAATGGGAAGAACATGGGACTGGGACATACATGACCGGCTTCAGATCTCAGCGGCCCTCTCACTAATGAGCTGGGCCACTATCCATAGGTTCCTTACTGTCTCTGAGCTTCAATTTTCTATTAACTGAAAGAGCAAAAAAATATTCATGGCACCAATTCAGGTAAAGGCTCAGCAGCCTACTGAGCCAACCACCATCAGTCTACCAGGGGTCCTCAAACTTTTTAAACAGGGGCCAGTTCACTGTCCCTCAGACCGTTGGAGGGCCGGACTATAGTTTAAAAAATAACTATGAACAAATTCCTATGCGCACTGCACATATCTTATTTTGAAGTAAAAAAACAAGGCGGCAAAAACACCCGGCGGGCCGGATAAATGTCCTCGGCAGGCCGCATGTGGCCCGCGGGCTGTAGTTTGAGGACCCCTGGATCACTCTAGACCTATCTGCCTGCCTGTCTCTTTCTCTCAGCAGTCAATCTCATCACTCTGGATGGACTTACTGAACTACGGTGCTCAGAATTCCTGAGACACTGTCAACCTCATGCATAAGCATTTTTATGACAGCCGCTGTTCTCTACTACTGTGGGAGGTTGGCAATAAATACCCCCCCCCCCTTACAGGAGAGCACAGGAGAGGGAGCAAAGGGGGTTCCCATTCCCTCACTTCACAGGAATGGCAGTCACTGTAACTCACACCCATGAGAGGCAGACGTGCCAGCCTGGGGCACGGGGTGTTGCCAGCCTGTGAAAGGTGCAGCAAGGAGACTCCTTGGAATAAACAGCACCTTGATCACAGAATGCTAATTAATTCAGTCCATGAATTTCAAAAGGGACAGTCATGCCTGTGAGCTGCTCTGTCGTCTGGAAGCCTTAGCAAGCGACTGCCCAGAGGACCATCCTTGCTTTACATGTGACACCTGTGGCCATGACTTCCAGCAACTGGGCGTTCCAGTGAGGATGCTACTGGTCAGCTGTGGTCTTCTCTGTGAAGGGCCTGTCATCAACAGTGGCCCAGGCGTGAGCCCCTTCCTGAGCCTACACTTGGCTTTGTAGCCTGGAGTTGCCCATTCTTGGGTTCAAGTGCCATTGGCTATCACAGTCTCGGGCTTCTGGTCTTGTGCCCCTGCTGCCTAGGGGCACGTTGCTTTGGTGCAGACTCTAAGTGGCAGAGTGGGGAGGAAGTCCTACCCCTCCCTTTGCCATGGAGGGAACTGTGTGTGGTCCCACGTGAGTGTTTGCCTTCTTTGGCTCAATTTTAAAAATAAGTGTAGTGTTTTACTCTTAACATTCAGCTGCTCCATGGTGTGGGAAATATACCTGAAAGTTTTGGGGGTATTTCTAGTTTAGGAGGTCTTTGGATAGCATTAATATAAGGCACATGATAATTTTAATCAATTAACACTTTGTTCAAGAGAAAACTTCAGGCAGACACCTGTTATGAAGATGGGGTCCAACATAAAGTTCTTATATTTCATGGAGTTTAATTTCCAATCTGGGGGAGGATGTGGGGCCAGGATACAGGCCTGCCCTGTGTGGCCTGTGGGCTTCCCCTGAGCGAAGGGAGAGGGACCTGAGCCTGCCTCAGCTCAGGGGCCAAGGGGCTGCTGGGGGCAGAGGAAGGAGCACATTTTCTCCTTATTGGGGGCATGAGGCTCAATTTATTTTCTCATTTGTCCAATGGAGACAATAATAGCTGAGCTGCCCTTTTCAGAGTTGCTTTGAGTTTAAAAGAAATCAATACATATGGGACTCCAAGAAAAAAAATCAACATCTATAATAATAAAAGCATAATATGCAAATTGACCTAATAGCCAAACAGTGCAATGACTATCCAGACTACTGTCCACATGATTTTCTGGACAAAGCCGGGGCTGGGGGGTTGGCTGAGGTGCATCGGGCCTCTAGTTCTAAATATAAGCTACTAGGCGAAGCTGCATTTCTCCTCACACTGACAGGTAAGACAAAGACCTGCAGCTTCCTCCCACACCCCAGCGGAGAGCGGCGGAGCTGCCTCCAGAGAGTCCCTTTCTGGGATGTGTTTGCAGCCTTCTTTCTGATGCTGTCAGAAGTTGTCTTGCTTTCAGAAAAGGACAAGAGGAGAGCTTTGGGAGTTTGGGTATCTGAAGCCTTCCACTCGGTCCCCAATGCTGGCAGCCCTCCTACAAAGTGAAAAACGTTTTAAAAGGCCCAGATGATTTTGTCAGTCTTCTCTGCCTCTGGAACAGCGGGTGTGACTCACACGCATCTGACATCAGTGTACCAGGTTGTGATGATTTGCCTCATTGTGCTCAGCTGAGGAGTGGATTCACTCTCCATAACACGCTGAGAATGTAAAGCGTGGCTTGCAATTGAAATAGAAGGTGGGGGTGGTTGCTTCACGGTAAAGCAACGGACTGACTCAAGGTTCTGAGTTTTTAATCCCAAATCTGTAACCTTGTACGTGACACTGGGAGGCTTGCTCGAGGCCTGCAAGAGGACGCTTACTTTGTGGGCGCTGATCGCTCGTTCCTTTTTTGTTTTTAACTATTTATTGATTTACTTATTTATTTAATCCTCACCCAGAGGATATTTTTCCATTGATTTTTAGAGAGGCTGGGAGGGTGGGAGAGAGACAGAGAGAAACAAGGATGTGAGAAAGACACATTGATTGGTTATCTCCCACACACACAGATGGAGCTTGCAACCAAGGCACATGCCCTTGACTGGAATCGAACCCGGGACCCTTGAGTCTGTAGGCTGATGCTCTATCCACTGAGCCAAACCGGTCAGGGCAAAATATATTTTAAAAAAAAAAATGTCTATGTAAACAGCCATGGGTGGCTAGTGGCCACCCTAGTGGACGGCACAGCTCTAGCCAATTCAAACCCCCGCAAAGCAACTGCATGCAAGTGACGCTGGGAAAGCAGAACGTACATGAACTAATTAGTCAGTCTTTTATGTTCAAAACAATTTTTTTTTTTCACGTTGGAAGAAGTGGCCAATATCAAGGTCTGAAGTGAGAGATTACCATAAAATAGGAACAGGTTTCCCTAATCCTCCAATACTATTTCCTCCCATTTTTTATGAATATAAACTGAGACGGCATCTAAACTCCTTAACACAAAGTTAAACTAGATGACTTTATCCTGTAAAACAACTTTTCTACCCAAGGCTGAAAAATAACCAGTGAGATCAGGTTCAAGAGAAACATTAGCCTCACTCTGCACCCTTCTCCCACCGTTTCTGAGGGGGCCGACAGGTAGGAGCCCAAGGACATAGCTCTTCTTCTGCTGCCCATCCCCAACCTTCTTACCTCTGCAGCTCAATCTCACTCCCCCTCCCCCCACCAGACACGTCAACTGAAAACCAACCACTCAAAATCACAGGCTAAGTGCTGCCTCCCGTTCTCTCCAGACATACGGTGTCTTTTCTTCTTTGTCCCTGTCATGTAAATTCTGTGGCAGGAAAATACGCAGAATATAATACGAGAAGCCCTGCGATCTTAACCTCCCTGCCTTCCTGAAACATTCCCACGGCCCCCAGAGGGGTTGTTCTCCTGAATCCATGTCCTCACCTTGGAGGTGAACTGACTCAAAGTCTGCATGGTATAAAGGATTTATTCTCCCTGCACTTTGCTTAAGACTGCCCTGTGTTTTGTACCTTCTTCTTTTTTTCGGAACAGAGCGTATCTCAGGTATTCTAAGCTCCAATAACGGGACAGGGGCTCAGTCCCTGCCATTCCCCGTGTGCGCTGCCCAGCACAGGGTCACAGGCAATCAGGGACTTCAAAGCTTCTTGATAAAGCATAAAAGACTCCCAGACTCTATGGGCTTTTTACAGCTTTGGGATCTGACGGTACATCTTTCAGTTCAACATATTCTAGGAAACAGTGGACTACTTGCTGGGGGGCGTGAACTGGGCTTGGTTCTTTCAGGGAAGGACTGCAGAATCAGTCATGTATTTTTCAGGTTGATGCCATGATTATCTGAAGGTTAATAATCAGCCAGCGGCTGCAGGATTGACATGGGAGGAAGAAAGCACGATAAATAAATACATTGCCGGTCGACGTTTTCTCAACAGTGAAATGGAAAGAGAATAAAAACCTTTGTGTGTGAAATAGTCACGGTTTCCTGCTACAGACCAGTGCACTGTGACTCCCAGGCCCGTGCGAGGAATCTGCTGTGTATTAGACCGGGAACGAGGTGACACAGCGGTTATCACAGCCGCGCTTCCTCCAGGCTCCACTGTGCCCTAGCGCTTCTCCTCGCATGCATGTTCCCTAAGGAGGTTAATTTGAAGTAGAAAACCATTCATTCTGCTCCTGACTTCATCCCTGACTGAAAAATTAAAGTGTAAATAAGTGGAAATTTAATTAAGATGAAGGTCCAACTAACAACAAAAATGCTCCCTCTTTTTCTGGTTAGAAAGCAAAGTGGGCTGTTTGGCTCAGCTGCACCAGCATGGCTGCCTGGGAACTTGCTGGAAATATAAATTCTGGGGCTGCACCCCAGGCCCATTGGAGCAGAATCTTTGAGGGGTGGAGCAAATGTATATAAAAAAAAATCCTCCGTGTGATTCTGCACTAACAATTGAGAACGTCTGCTTTAAACAGTGTTGAAATCATCACAACCATTCTTTTCAGTGTTGTAATAAAGCACACCAAATGAGCATTCCTGGTGTCGAGCCTTTCCCAATTCTAGAAATAAGGTCTGACCAAGCACTAAACAAGTCCAGCCAGGAATCCCAGCTCTGAGTTCCAGCACATCTGCATGCGGTGCTACCTGGGCCGTGATCACCTCCCCGGAGGCTCCTGGCACCAGCAGGGCAGGCGCTTCTGAGCTGAGCCACTAGGACTCCTCTGCTTCATGGTGGGAGATGAGGGGCTCAAAGGGGGGGGGAGAGAAGGAGGGGGCACAGAGGGGTAATCTATGTCTTTTTCATCCATTTTAATCATTCCTTTTTTTTTTTTAAGGGAGAAAATATTTAGTACTTTTCCATCACTGTTTTACAAATAACAACCAAGAGAAAGACAGTGCTTATAACATTTTTTAAAAAATAGGGTATCTTTGCAGATAACTGCTCGTCAGTGGCACTAGGGTGTGCATCCTTCACAGTGATTCCGGGTGATGACGGAGGACAGCGTTTAGGTGATACATTGCCGATGGGGGTCTGTATGCTTTTCAGACCTCCGACCCCCAACTGCAATGCTTATTAATCAGTATCTTCCAGTCACAGCAGTGCCAGCTTTTCCCGATCCCTTCCTATTCCTCTGTAAGTACCATTCAGATTGTAAAGGGAATTTTTAAGACTTTTTTGTCCAGATGATTCAAAGACTTTCACATTTCTATTTGATAAGAGAGTCTGCTCACGGAACCTGGGTTTGTGCGCCCCGAGAACACAGGGACAAAAAGTCAGAGCCCCAGGCGCACAACAGCATTGTATGGTACTTTTCTTTTTTTGGTCACGAGAAAAACCTCCGTCCGAAGAAACATGCAAACTCTCCTCGGTAACTTTTTTCACTTTAAATCACACCTTTCATCACGACCTAATACACCCACACAGTCATGTGCCACAGGCACTGCGCACCCTCTCCAACATTTCAAAGGCTCAAACGCTATTTTTAAAGCCAAGATGCAATCTAGGTTGCTATTCTATGAAGCACTTGTTAAGGAAGAACAAAGTAAGAGAGTGGTTTTTATACATGTGGGCAACTCACCAAAGGATTGAATGCAGCTGTCGATGAGATCGTCCAGGCTGGCTCCTTTGGCCAAATGTCCCAGAGACACCATCATTCGGAACTGGGTGATCTGGGCCAGGCTGGGATGGGAGGGGATGGGGCTGCTGGCTGGCTTCGCCTCTAGTTTTGCTTTAGGGGCAGCTCTGCAGCCATGGGAAGGTTTCCTGAGGGAAAGAGAGGAGGCAGTGAGTGCAAGCAGAGCGGCCAGGGGGCCAACACGGGGCAGCTCCGCGCTCTGAAGGCAGATTACAGAGGAAGGACTAGAGATAAGACAATTAATGCTGGGAGCTGGGCTGATAGAAGATACACCCCTCCCACTTGGCAAAAGCACCAAACGGACTGGTTGGCTGTTAAAGAAACATCTCCCAAGCAAATAACAAGGTGAGATTTCAGGGCTGCATCTAGGGCTTGTCCTCTGGGGGTTAGGATTGCTCTGGCCTGTTGTCTGCATCGCCTGAGGGGAGAGGCAGAGGCAGGGCTACCTTGGCAGGCCTTGGGTCCTAGCAATACTTTTTTCTTTTCAGCCTCGAGGCTACTGACTTGGGTCTTGAGAATTGAGTTTCAGGTGGTCTCATCTTTGGCTAAATTCATTCATCTTGAACAACACCCGAGATGCTGCAGAAACCCAGATGGCCTTGGAAACATCTTTAAGGACTTTGTGGGGAAAAGTCAAAGACTGAGGACCTGTGTGCAGGGAGTGAGGAGGGGTGAGGGGTGAGGGTGGGGTGGTATTTAGATTTTAAGCTAGTCCTGCCTTTCTCGCAAATCTTGGTGGGTTTTAAGATTCTGTCTTTCATTATTGATAATACAGGTGATCATTAAGAGTCATTTTTTTTTTATCATTAAACACCATTCCGTTAAGTCTGCATTTGGGTCCTTACCTACTGGGGGGCGGGGGAGAGGGGGGTGTGGAGGAGCAGAGCTCATGAGAGCTTCATTCCAGAACTGAATCCAAAAGAATACGCCTGGATATGGAAAGGCTGCCCACTCTCACAGAGCTTTACCTTTGATCACAACTCTCAATATGTCACGTGGTTTGCAAAATGATATATGAAGGTTAATCAAACATTTTGTTTTCCCTTCCATTAACAAACATAAACACACACAGGCACACTTCCATCACCTCTGAAGGCTCACTAGTGATGAGTGTTGTCACCTGTAACTTCTTTGAGCTTCTCGTTAACTCTTCTCTCCCCACTGTGCCTGCTTTATTTCACAGTTTACAAAGAGGAGGCAAGAAAAAAAGGAAGGAGAAATATACCTCAGATCCATAACTTCAGCTACTCCCTATGTGTTTTTGCTGAACACATGAGGGCACCCATTAATCGGCAAGTGCTTATTCCATGGGTAAGACACCATGACAGGCCAGAGAAGACCAGTAGGACAGTCTGTGATGGCGCTCTAAACTGTAAATCATACTACCTACGTGTTAGCTGATGTTGTCTAAAGTCATCTGTCTGTAAGTTCTTCAATACAAAACTCCAGTTGGAGAATCAGACCCCGACCAAGGAAAGACAGCTCTACCCATCCTAAGTGTCCTGCGAGTGGCAAGGGGAAGGACTGTGACATTCTCAGAGAAGGGAGAACCAGTTGCAGCTGGAGTGTTGGGGAAAGTTTCTCTGACAAGAAATCCCACCCAGAAGGGGCTAAAAACATGCTGGAATCAAAATACGACACGGGGGCATACACAGAATTTGGAAAACCAGCCTGTGAAAAAAGGCTACTGAACGATGGGGCCACTCAGTGCACAGCCAGACCTGTGGAGGGAACACC
This sequence comes from Murina feae, assembly GCA_004026665.1. Taxonomy (NCBI): domain Eukaryota; kingdom Metazoa; phylum Chordata; class Mammalia; order Chiroptera; family Vespertilionidae; genus Murina; species Murina feae. Next base: position 83,154 of record PVJC01001830.1, read on the forward strand.
CTACATTTCAAAATCCCTCCAGGGTGCTGGGCCGGCAGTGGCTGCTGAGCTCTGTTCCGACAGAGGGTGGTCCCAGTGAAACTGAACCAGTCATTGGCTATTAGAAATCTACTAACCGGAGGCAGGGATTTCTGAAAGATGGTGTCATAGGACTTCTGGCCATTACTGATTTTTACCCAGGGCCTAAGATAGCCCCAGGAGCAGACCAGCACCTGGAAATGAGAGGAAATAATAGTGGCCACCATGAACCGAGGGCCTAGGACATGGCAGGCCCTGTGCCAGGAATCTGCACAGTCTTTAAAGCTTACATCCCAGAGATATTATCTCCGTTCCATGATGCTGAAACTGCGTCTAAGAGAGGCTGACTGACCGCTCAAGTACAACGCGTATGTGCTTGATCTGTGATGTGTACTGGGCGCCTCTCTGGCTCCATTTGCTTAATCAAGAGTTACTGTGCCTGGAACTAGGCACTTTTCACTCCACCAGAGTGAGCACGAGAGGCTGGAAAGGTCAATTCAACCTAAGACAAAAGTAACACCCTCTGGAATCACAGCTGACTGATCATATAAAGGCTGACTCCGGGCCCTCCTCCTTCTGCCTGCCCCTGGAACTGTCCTCAGAGCAGAGGCTGCGTGGGCTCTCCGTGGACATCCTCCAAGCCCTTCACTAGACGTGCGTGGGGCCAGGATCAGAAGGGCAACGGGACCGTCCCCAGTGCAGAGACAGGCAGAAGCCAGGCCTCCTGCGCCCATGCCTTGCTCCCCACCTAGGCGCCTTCCCCTTCCTGGAAGCACTGATGATCTCTAAACCTGGGGCTGGTTGTCAGCTGTTGGGAATCGTCAGCTTTCTGCCTGCGCAGCTGCCTTTTTACCATTAAGATCTCCACCCAAGGCAGAGTTGGGAAAGAGAACAATCCGGTCCTTCTCAGTACAGCTTCTTTTTCTCCTAAGCCTTCCAGTACCTCTCCCTGACCCCTGGAGAAGAGGCACCTGCAACCAGAGGCTGGTCTCCACACACAGCTCTCCCCTCGGGGCCCAGAGGTGTCTCCCCCAGTCTCTCAGGTGGCGGATACAGGAAAATCCCACTTTCTCTCTCAGTTGGTAGCAGTGATCATTGAGGACCCTGAAAACTGCCCTGGTTCTAATTCTAGGGATGGTTCCTCATGTCAGCAGTAACAGAAACCACCTTGGCTCACAAGGTGAGATGCTCTTACCGGGACTAAAAAGGACTGGGGTAGATTCAAGTAGAAAGAAAAAGCTTGAAGTATTGGTGTGTGTCTCTGTGTGTGTGTGTGTGTGTGTGTGTGTGTGTGTGTGTGTAAAATGTGTCCTGGGAACTATGGAGCCCAGAGAGACTCGAGGGCTGGAGCCTGAGAAACCAGGGAGGAGAGAAACTACTAGAAACCAAATGGTGACCTGAGGGGTCTAGGGAGGTGGGGGAACCATGACCTGGGGGAGCTCAGCTCTTCTGTGCAGCTTCTTGACTGGCTGCTTTGTGACAAACCTTTCAAAACTGTCTCTTCGGGTGAAATGGCTGTACGTAGGATTAATAAAAGACTTCTCTACAGTCAGGTCTTGAAGGTGTTGTAATCCATAGACTAAATAGACCCTAATCTTCAAAGGCATATCTTTAAAGGATAGTATTAAAGAGAACACAAAACACAAAACAAACAAAAAAATCCCTGAGAGAAACAAATTAACTTAAGGTGGTTTCTGAGGCCAAAATTGGCTAAGGCCCTATTAAGTTTGCTGAAAGACACTGACAAAACTCAGATCTGGTTCAAATGAAATCCTCTCCAGGCACAGGTTTCCTCATTGGAGGTCACAATTTAAGGTTCGATTTTTATATGGAAACTTCCACGGCTTTCTTTGCAGTACAAGGTGGCTTTTATTGGCTTCTAGTGAGGATTCCTTCCAGTCCTGTCCTGTCCAAAATGGCTCCCCCAAAATGGCTCAATTTAAAGTACTGAAGTCCTTCCCCTCAATCTGGTGCAAGGTACAGTGTCGGCAGGGTGCACACAGGGCCGAGGACCTTTAGCTCTAGAAAGTCCAGTAGGGCAAAGCTTCCTGCGTCTGCTGGCCATGCTTGTGCAGGCTGGGCATGGCTGGCACACAGAGTCCATGGGGATGGAGGTGGGAAGTGCACAACGCGCGCGGCCCTATGCTGAGCGCTGAGCGCAGGCCCCTCTCTAGGCAGTTGTCCCAGTCCAGCCTTTTGGGGGACAAACTCAAAGTTGCCTGGCACCTCCAGGCCTCTTTCTCCTGATAAGAGCTTTTCCACTCACTGTCACTCTTCATATTCTGCACCCCAAGACCCTCCTAAAACATCTCTCTGAGTCACAGCGGGGTGGAGGGGATACAGGTTCTCCCCCAGGTGCTAAGGTCCCCTGACCTCTGCTTGTTCGCTGCAAGCCCCGCTGGCCTTCCCGGGCCCTCCCGAGACCTGCAGGGCCGGCAGAGGCCGCCAGGTGGCGCGCCCGGAGCCCGGAGCCCGGAGCCCCAGCAGGTGCGGGCGTCCGGGAAAGTCCGCGAGTGGGAGTCCCAGGTGCGCGGCAGCGAGGAGCTGGGGGAGGATGCCGGTCATTGCAATTCCGGAGCTTGCCTGGCGCACTCTGGCCGCACAACCCAGCTCCCTTCCCCACTTCCCCGTGCGACGGGCTGGGCGCTCCAGGCGCGACCGTCCCCTGCGCTGGTCTCCGCAGCGCGCTTCTCCCCTGCCATCAGCCTGCCGTCCCCATTAGTCGGCGGCAAGTTCCCCTAGAGAAGTCTCCCGTGTCGTCCGCCCCACCTTCTACCCCCGAGAGGCCTCAGGAGGCTGCCCGCACCCCGGCCCCCGCCCCGAAGATGAAGGACGTTGGCGCTCCCGAGAGCCTGGGCCCCTACTCACCGCGGAGCCTCTCTCGCCTTGCCCAGGGTGCCCATGGCCGCGGCCGCGCTCGCGGAGACGTTTCACCTAGCGCGGCGGGACGGGCTCGGCGGGGCGCATCGCCTCGCCACGGCCGCTGCGGCTGCCAGCGCGGCCCTCCGCCCCGGGCCTCTCCGCCCCCGGGCCGCCCACCCGCCGCTCCGGGAGCCGGGCGGGCCCGCCCGCCGCGCACCCGCAGGCACAAACTTTGTGCGCGCGCCCTGCCGCCTCCCCGGCGCGCGCTCCCCGCCCCGGCACCGCCCGCCACGCCCACCGATGTTATCGGCGGCAGGAAACGTGCGGCGGCCGCGGCGCTTTTCCGAATCCTGCCCCCAGTTCTGGGTAGTGCCTGAGGCCGGTACCTCTCCCCGTCCGACCGTGCGGTCCCGGGGGGCAGGAGGGCTGGGCAGGCTCCGGGGGCCTTGGATCCCACCGAACCCGCGGAGGGATGGCAGGTGTGCTCCCAAGGGCACCAGCTGCGCTCAGCGGCTGTCGGGGCAACACCCTCCCTCCCTCCTTCAATGCCCCCGCCCTGTGTTTCCCTGGTCTCCTGCCGTTCTGCATTTCAGCATGGCTCCTGGGCACCCCTTGTGCTCTCGCAGGCCTCTTTTGTATATAGCAGAGCTCAGGGCCGGGCTGGGAAACGAACTCATACAATAAGTTGTGGATTTGCTTTAGCCTGCGCCTTGGGGTGTCTTCCTGGTAGCACTTGGCAAGACTGGGCTGCAGAGATGTGCACTGTACTGTGCAGGAGGCTGCGGGTGTGGAGGTGCGCTCTGGGGGCCTGATGCATATCTGGTGGGAGACAGCTGCCTGGCCTCGGTACGTGTAGGAGAGAGGGAGGGAGAGAACTTTGTGACAGCAGACTTGGCCAGGAATGGTGGCCAGCCACTGCTTCCAAGTGATGATAAGGAAAGCTAGTGTTTCCCTGAGTGCTTGCTATACATTGCCTCATTTAACCCATCTCACCCAAACACCAAGAGGTCACTATTTTAAAGATGAGAAAATTAAGGTTTAGAGAATACTATGCCTCCCATTACACAACTAGTACACAGCAGAGAGAACTATGACCGGGCTGAGGTGGGACTCCCTGTAATCATGCTGGACCGCCCTGATAACAGCAGTATCATTGTTTCATGCTGTAACTACAGCTACAGTGTTTGGACCTTAAAGCCTCCTTCTGCAATTTCATTTATACATTTCCTAATAGTTACTAGTCTATGCCATCTTGTCCTGAAAAAAAAAAAAAAAA